>CAUYRH010075369.1:0-91733 GCA_963574655.1 Perodicticus potto | reverse complement strand
GGGAGGGTAAATGGTGGGGCCACACCTATGGTGCATCTTAGACAGGTTCAGGCAAAACTTACTAAATGCAGAATACAAATGTCTTCATACAATAACTAAGAAAACGACATGATGGCTATGTCAAAAAGTTTGATGAAAATGTTTCAGATTGCATATGAAACCAGCACATTGTACCCCTTGATTGCACTAATGTACTCAGCTATGATTCAACAATAAAAAAAAAAAAAGAAAAAGAAAAAGAAAAAGAAGAAGCACCAGGCAGGAGACACCAACCAGTGAGCTGCCCGGAGTAGAACACACAGGCCAGCTGCATGTGATGGAGGGAAGGCTTAGACGTTTTCAGAGTAAGTGCGAAAAGATGCAGTTAGAGGAGGCCAAATTTGGGGAGGGAGAATGGTCCTGGGAGGGCTGTGAAGGCAGAGGGTTAGTATGAGTTTGGGAGCTTAGATCATGCCGAGTCAGTCAAAGCAAGACTTATCAGAGCAAGAATCATTTCTGCTGGAGAAGGGAGGCAGAAAGCATTGAAGGTGGAAGCAGTTAAGGATGGTGGATGGAATATTCCCTTGAGTTTTGGATTGTTTTCACAGAATCTGAGACAAGGATTTTGGGTACAATGATTTCTTCTTCTGGGGAGAAGCAAGGGAACATGCAGAGAAGAGAGAAAGCTAATAAAGGGTGTGCCCAGGAGCGTATTGTCTCTGTGGGCAACCATGACTCAGTCCTACCATGAGCTCTCTGAGGGATTGAGTAGAACATACCCCAGAATTGTTCTACCAATGAGGTGAGGAAATTGAAATATTTATTCACCAGTTTTCATCTCTCATTGGCAGAGGCCGCACCTGCAGTCATCGCCTCCCTGGTACTTTTGACCCATCTTACCGTGTGGGGCTGAGTGTGGTTCCACGGCTGGTGGGTGCCATTTGGCAGTGAGCCACGGGATACCATTGGTAGGTGTGGTAATTGTGTGCAGGTGGCATCTGAGAAGGGCTGAGATCACGTGGGTGGGGCACCAGAAGTCCCTGATACAGGTAGCATCTTTTGCTGATCTAAAACAGAATAAAAGAGGAGGTACAACAGTTCGTCTATTGTGGGCAGAGGACATATAATCCAGCACCCACCATGAGGATGGAGGGAAATAGAACCAGCGAGTACCTTTTCAGTGACACTCTGAATGAATGTGGCTGTCTGCAGACATCAGTGAATACATCTGGAATAGCTGTGAGTCCTTGAAATGAAACATGAGCTTCCAATTCTCCTTGACATTAGAGCATTCATAACTTTCTCTTAGCAGTGGTGTTGGGCTCTTTTTCATTGTTAGCCTGTCCCTGTCCTCTCTCAGGGAAGCCAGCCGGCCCAGAGTCCTGCTCAAGATATGATTTACAAGAGCAGGTTTGGTGGGTGGGAGGATGAAAACCCACTGTCGGGCCAGCGACCCATGGCATGAGCTGGTGGTTAAAAACGAGAGGGCCAATCAGATACCCTTCTAAGAATTTAAATTTGAAACTTGGAAAACCTGCTAAGCTAAGCAGTTTCTTCCAGGAATGAGGCTGATATAGAAAGAAAGGCCTAATAATCAATACATATTCCCCTTCCCATAAATGAAGACTATCCCTTTTCAGTTAATTTAAGTGAGTCTTTGATGCTTGTAACTAAAAGTGCCTAACATAAAACATAAATGTGGACTCATTTTCCATTTCAATAATTGATAATGGGGACAGTAGTTCCTTTACTTTGAACTACATTGACATATATATGTATATGTACATCTGTGTTTATAGAGACACAAACACACACCTCAAAAGGGTAAAAGGAATCAATTGAATTGTGTTAATGGTATTTTAAAACAAAAAGAGTTTCTGTTTTTTTCCCCCTGTCTTTCATTCTTCACCTAAGGACATTGGGGATTCATTTGCTCTCTCCTTGAGCTCTTAGAAACTACTCTGTTCATTTGCTCTTCCTCTGTTTTTAACCTTCCCGAGTCTCAAGGCTCTGTCTTTTATGCAAATTCTTTCAGGGTGATATTTCTTAGTTTTCCTGGGGGGTCTTGATTTCACATTGTTTTTGTTTTCCATATACTATCAATGTCCCAGAAATGCCAATAGTTTGGCATTTAAACTCTATCTCTCAGACAGCCCGATTCCCAGAAGTGGAAAAAAAGTTCTTTGTTAGACTTTGTGCCCTGATTTTGGGGTTTGGAAAATAAGGTCATCTTAGCCTTGTTCCACTATCCTTTCGGGTCTTGAAATGTGTGAGTTGTCACTGATTGTCCTTGAGCAAGTACACCTCATGCAGTCTTCATCACTGAGGTACCGTGTTGTATGAAATAAGATGTGCATCAGCATTGATCACTTTTCTGCTTTCTTAGGGCATTTATTACTGGAGACCGGCATGTCCTATGTCCTCTTCATTCAAGGAGCCTATGGAAGGTGGACATCAGTCCAGGGAGTCAAGTGAGCACCTTGATCCACACCAGTTAGGACTGGATGGGAAGAAGCTGAGAGTGCCATGCCATTCTGAGGACCTGCGAACACAATTCTATCTCTTTCAAAAGCATTTTGTATTTGCTTTTTATGGCCCTCAGAGACAGCACAAATATTTACTGAATGGTCAGAAAAAAGATGTATGTTGGTGGGAATGCAATGGCCCTATGGCACTCAATGCACCTGTTGAAATACCTTGTTCTAATGGACTTTATCTTTAGCTGGACTCTGAGCTTTTTTGAGGGCAATGCAGTGTCTGTCTGGTTCATGGTTCTCTTGAATGTCTAGTTTGGTCCTGGTTTATGGTGGGAGATAAACATAAATATAAAATACATGGGGAGGTGAAGTGTGTTCTTAGAGGATTAGCACTCCCAAGAGTGTCCTGGGCAGGTACAACTTACTGGTACATAGCAGACCCTTGGCTGTTATTGGTCTCTGCTGCTGTTTTTGAAACATTGCTAACAGATGATGGTTGATTAATTTAAATGAATTTTATGGTCACAAATATCTTGCCATAATGATTCTCTTTTTAAATGTTTGTGCCAATAATAAGAATGAATAGTTATTTACTCATGGGCTGAAGTTGATGATTTACAAAAGTGAGTAAATTAACTTATGAATTAGGATGATTAGAGTTTTATAGTACTTTCAAACAATTGCTCATTTGGGCCTTTCCTTGTATGTTAGTATCCTGATTGTTAACAAGTACAAGTATATGTGAGTTCCACCTTTCTTTCATTTTGCCTTTGTTTCTGGGATGGCTGATAGACTATTGAAATGATAACTTAGAAACTAATCATCTGAGGAAATTCAACATAAAAATGATGGTGACAATGGTTATGAAACAATTTTGAGAGATAAATATATGTCCGATATCATTATAAACTTTTTACGTCTAGCAACTTTTTATTTATTTATTTAATGTCAGATTAATAAGAGGGTACAGATGATTAGGTTACATTGTTGCTTTTGTTAGGTAGAGTTCAAGTTGTAGTTGTGTCCCTCAGCCGGCAGGTGTCTCATATACCTTTAGTTTGTGCCTGTTAGGTGAGAAGGCACCATCCCCCGTCCTCCTTCCCTCTCTTCCCTCCTCCACACTTGGATTTAATTGTGGTTTTCTCTTGTGTGGTTGTGTATTTGTTCATTTATTGGTTTCATATTAATATTGAATGCACTGGATTCTTTCTTTTCCGTTCTTGTGACACTTTACTAAGAAGAATGTTCTCTAATTCCATCCAGGTAAATCCAAAAGGTGTAAAGTCTCCAGTCTCCATCAATTTTTATTTTTTATTTTTTGTAGTTTTTGGCCAGGGCTGGATTTGAACCCGCCACCTCTGGCATATGGGACCGGAGCCCTACTCCTCTGAGCCATAGGCACCACCCGGTCTCCATCATTGTTATGGCTGAACAGTATTCCATGGATACATGTATCACAGTTTATTAATCCATTCATGTGCTGACGGGCATTTGGGTTAGTTCCACATCTTGGTGACTGTGATTTAAGTTGTGATAAACATTCTGGTGCATTTTTCCTTATGGTAAAATGATTGTTTTTTCTTCTGGGTAGATACCTCGTAGTGGGATTGCAGGATCAAATGGAAGGTCTACTTTTAGTTCTTTGAAGATTCTTCATATTTCTTTCCAAGAGGCTGTTTTAGTTTGCAATCCCACCAGAAGTATAAATATAGTAACCAATTTAGTTCTTGCAAAACTTATGTTACAGATAAGAAGGAGTGGAGTAATAAATTAACTTGCCCATGGTCATATATAGAGGTAGTAAGTGGAAGAGCAGAGCCTGAGATGCTTCAAGTCTTACGTGCATGTGGTTAATCACAGGGAGAATGACTTGGGTTGCAGTTGAAGGTTAGGGAACCAGAGGTTTGAAGATGGGAATGCTTATTTCAAAAAAGTCACTTGTTAGGGCAGCACCTGTGGCTCAAAGGAGTAGGGTGCTGGCCCCATATGCCTGAGGTGGCATGTTCAAACCTGGCCCCAGACAAAAACTGCAAAAAAAAAAAAAAAAAAAAAAGAAAGAAAAAAGTCATCTTATAAGTTGTCTAAATTTCAAGACACCACTCCATGTGGTTCTGGATGTCTCAGATTTGTTTTTGAAATTAGATTGATAATGAAAGGCTTCGTGAGCTGTGGTGGGGAAGAAGAAAGGGTTCGGGATGGCAGGCAAGCATCATACTCAGCCGGACAGGATGAATGTGGGAAAAGCCAGGGAGCAATGGCAATTCTGTTGCCCTTTGTTGCCTTTTCCTCTCTGCACAATGACTTTCTTCCCTGGTTTGGTCACTTTTCTAAAGGTTCTCAGGATGGAACTTAGCTTACCTAACAAGGATAGGTAGGCTTGTTCACCAGGTTGAAGCTCCTGGTTAATCCAACCAGGAGTATTAGTATGAGAGTCACCCCTTTACCAGGGATTCCACTTAAAAAAAATTGAACTTCTACCTTGGCTCTTTCCAAACTATGCTTTGGAATATTAGTTACAAAAATGTGAATGAGTATTAGCTTCAAAAAAGGGTTCTTTTGGTCAAATAAATTTGAGAAAATCGGATCTAAGAAAATAGTTTCACGGCATGGTGTTCAGGGTTCTAAAGTACATTATGAATGTCCACAAAAAGTAGATAGCCTGTCTCAAATTTATTGATATTCTTTTTCCCTCTTGAGATGTTTATGAGACATGGGACTTACAGAACAAACGTGTGTTTAGAAGAACTCTTCTTTCTACATTGTAGAAATGAATGTATGTGCATATTTGCTTAGACCAATACCATCCAGACAGGTAGGTGTGCAAGGGGAAGAGAACTCAAACAGTGCATAAGGCAATGTCCAGCAGAAAGAGATGAAAGTCTAGAAATTTCAGACTGCTGCTAGATATGGTATCTTAGTTATGTCTTTAATTATTTGTATAATAATGGACAGAAACATCATATTATATATCTTAGTTTCTCTATTTAAAAATTAATAATGGGCTGGGTGCGATGGCTCACGGATGTAACGGGAACCTGAGGCAGGTGAGTTGCTTGAGCTCAGAAATGCAACACAAGCCTGAGCAAGAGTGAGACCCTAGCCTCTACTAAGAATAGAAAAAAACTAGTAGGTGGCGCCTGTGGCTCAGTGGGTAGGGCGCCGGCACCATATACTGAGGGTGGCGGTTTTGAACCTGGCCCTGGCTAAACTGAAAGAAAAAATAGCTGGGTGTTGTGGCAGGCGCCTATAGTCCCAGCTACTTGGGAGGCTGAGGTGGCAGAATCACTTGAACCCAGGAGTCTGGAGTTGCTCTGAGCTATGACACCCTGGCACTTTACCCAACATGATAAAGTGAGATTCTGTCTCAAAAAAAAAAATAAATTAAACAGCTGTGTGTGGGGGAGAATAGGATAAAAGGTGGGAAGAAATAGGAAGTTATTCAATGTTTAGAAAAGGAAACAGCATCAAGTAGTTAGAAGGAATAAGTTCAGAAGGTTTGTTATACAACATGGTGATTGACTATAGTTTATAACACTGTGTTGCGTATTTGAAAATTACTAAGACAGTAGATTTTAAATGTTCTCACCACAAAAATTAACTATGGGAGGTAATGGATATTTTAATTAGCTTAAATGAACCATGCCACAATGTATACATACATGAAAACCTCATGTTGTCCACCATAAATACATACAATGTTCATTAATAAGGAAAATAAAAAACTCACTGGTAGTCAAAACCAGTTAATAATTATCGTATATCAAACATGTTTTTCCACTTATTATTCATTCATGCATTCAATAATTATTTTTTCTGTGTTTACTCTGTGCTGGGAGCAGAGAGATGAATAAAACAAACAGGTTTTGTTTTTTGCCCTTTTGGTCCTTTTATTCTGGGGCTATGAGGGATAGACAGTAGATAAGTAAACAAACTAAAAAAAGAAATGACAACAAACTGTGACAAGCAAAAAGAGATGAACTGGGTGAAAAGATGGAGGATATTAGAATTAATTGCAATTTTATAAGGTGTAAGGCTGAGTTCTTCAAAGACCCAGAGGGGAGCGGGCATCCCAGCCACCTCTCTGATAGATCCCCCACCCCCCCAACTTCCATCACCTAAACCTTCATGGGGTTTCCCATAACAGCTTTAAAATAAACCAGTGTTTCATTGGTTAGTCATAAAATGAAAATGACAAATGATGATTATAGTATATTTCTGATAACTTCCTGCCCAGATGTGCCTTGAAGTGCTTCTAATTCTAGCAAACGTCCTGACACTTCGTGACTGTTTTCCTGTAGGTGGAGTAGAGGAAAGGACCCCGTGTTCGGGGCCAAGAAATTCTTGTCTTCATTCCTGCCGCTAATGGACTGAGCCATATGGGCAATTTACTCGACCTTTCACAGGTTTATTTTTTTTTCTTCTTGAAAAATGAGGGTATAGGATATATTGTCCTAAATGCCTTCGAGCTCTTAAATGTCCATTCCAAGTTCCCGAGACCCTTAGTCTTGTTCCACCCTTGTCTTTACCATTTCAGATCTGATGTTGATGCTGCCTCCTACTCTCCTCAACTGTCACTTGTGATTTAGCTCATTCCAGCAAGTTTATGAGCTTAAAGGAACCAGCAACTCTCAGGCTTCTATATCATATAAATAGAAACATTAAGAAGTCATCCCCCATGTCAGCTATTTGATGCCTGTGAAAGGCTAATTTAATACAGGAAAGTTTAGGTAACTTTAGATGGAGGTGCCCACTTACTGCCGTGGGTCAGGCAGCTCAAGTTAATACCTGCACTAATTGAACACATGAATCAGAGAAAATGATGGTTTGTCACGAGTGTGTGCATGCTTAAAGAGGGGGAGAATAATGAAAAACCAACAGAAGACAAATGGAGCTGCAAGAATTTTGTAAATGGAAATTTCTGCCTGAAAGAGAGTATGAGATGTATTGAGGAGCCCTGTAGATCCCTAGCTGAGCTTCTCATTTTTCCCTGGCTGGGCTGATTTTCTTTGCAGGTATCTTTAGATATCATAAATAAAATTGTCTCAGCTGGAAGGCTCCAAAGGCCTAGGGAGAAAGGGGAAGCTTCTGGGTAGATCTAATTGGAATCAAAGGATGAAGTTTACGCCTAGGAATTCTTTACGTTTAGACCCTGTATGTGTGTGTGTGTACATGTGTGTATATGTTTGGGCATGTGTGGTGTATGCACTCACGTGCATGTTGCTTTACCTGGCTGTACACTCTTGGCAGGGTGTCTGAAGACTCTGGATCAGTTTCTTGGTTTCATGGTAGGTTATTACCATTTCTTTTTGTCATTAATAAGAAAGATGTGGTGCACGAGAAAATGCTCTGCCTACACCCCTTTCTATGAAGGACTTATTGCCCTAGCTGTTAAGATTGCCTCATAGGCAGAGAGCCACTCACTCAAGGTCAGTCCCCATATCCAGGGAGGCCCACATCTGAGGAATGATTGATGCAGGATATACACCCTGGCCTTATTACCCCACTATGGACAACTCGAAGGGCATTCGGGCTCCTGAGGCACCCAGAGGGTCGGGAATGCACCACGGGACGGCTCTGCAGCCTGACCTCTCCCTCCGCCTAATCCTGCTCCTTTCCTCTCTCCTTGACAGGGTTGATCTCATGGACACTCTTTAAGATGAAACTTCCTACAAGTCACTTCCTGGGGAACCCAACCTGTGGCAGGCCATAATCTATGTATGAAATGCAATCAGATGTCATTTTCTTGTCTCTAGATGGAAGTTCAAGCTCCAGGGTTTAAAGATCCTTTGTGGACTGGAACTTTCTCCCCTTTCCACCTCCTTCTCTCACTGCTGCCAAACTTGCACGATGAACTCTAGTTTGTGGTCTTTTGAATGTTCTCACATTCTCATGCTCTGAGATTTCAAATAAGCTAGGGCAATAAGTCCTTCATAGAAAGGGGTGTAGGCAGAGCATTCTCTCTTTTTGTTTGTTTGGCCTTTCTCTTATCTTTCCTATTTCCTTGACAAACTTCTGTCATTCTGTTAAGACACATCTTATGTCACAATGATGGTTTACATTTTTCTCGAGTCCTTCTAATGTACTAGGAGCTATACAATGTGCTTTTCGTGTATTATCTTTCTTAAGTCATAGGCACTTGTGAGTTAGGGGCTATCCATAGTCCCATTTGACTGCCGAAAACATAGAGCACATTGAGTTTAGTAACCTTTGCTCCAAGTTACAAAAGTGATGATAGTGGAGCCGGGACTCAGCGGTGGACTGTATTTCTCCTCATTACACTAAACCACCTGTGTGTTTTTTGAGGAAAGGAATTTTTTTTACATTTATTTTTATTTTTATTTTTTTTTGAGACAGAGTCTCATTATGTCACCCTCGGTAGAGTGCTGTGGCGTCACAGCTCACAGCAACTTCAAACTCTTGGGCTTAAGCGATTGTCCTGCCTCAGCCTCCCAAGTATCTGGGACTACAGGCACCTGCCACGATGCCCGGCTCTTTTTTGGTTGCAGTTGTCACTGTTGTTTAGCAAACCCAGGCCAGGTTCGAACCTGCCTGCCTCAGTGTATGCGGCTGATGCCCTAACCACTGAGCTACAGGCACCGAGCCTACATTTATTTTTAAAAGGCCTTTTATATGTACTTTCATTTCAAGCATTTCTAGAGTTCTTACTTTTTTTCTTTCTTGATTGAGGCATAATTGGCAAATAACAATTATACAAATTTAGAGTGTTCTACTTGATGTTTTGATATATGTATAGCTTGTGAAAGAATTATTGCAATAAACCTAATTTATATCCACCTCACAAAGTTACCATTTTCTTTTTCTTTTTTGTTTTTTTTGGTGGTGAGAACACTTAAAATCTACCAGCTTAGACAATTTTGAGTATACAGCGTAGTATTGTTAACTATAGTCACACTACTGTACAATAAATCTTTAGAACATACTAGTCTTGCAAAACTAACTTTATACTCTTTACCTACATCTCCCAGCCCCTCCTCATTCAGCCCCTGACAATTACCGTTCTACTCTCTGGTTCTGTGAGTTTTGACTATTTTAGATTTCACACAGAAGTGCGATCGGGAAGTGTTTAGTTGTCTTTCTGTATCTGGATTGTTTTACTGAGCATAATGCCCTCTAGATTCATTCATTGTTGTGGCAAGTGACAAGATTTCTTTTCTTTCTTAAGCCCAGATAATATTCCATTATAAATACATATGCAAATATGTATATCAATCTCTATCTCTACCTGTATTCATATCCATTAATCTGTATCTATATGAATCTATATCTCTATATAGGTATCCATATCACGTTTTCTTTATCCATTCTTTCATTGACAGACATTTATGCTGTTTTCATAGCTTGGCTGTTGTAAATCATGCTGCCATGAACACAAAAGTAGAGCAATCTCTCTGAGATACTCATTTCATTTCATATATATACACGCACACCCAGAAGTGGGGTTGATGTATCCTATAGTAGCTCTCTTTTGATTTTTTTTGAGGCATCTCCATACTGTTTTCTATAATGGCTGTATTGATTTTTGATCCCCGTAGCAGTGCACAAAGGCTCCCTTTTCTTTATTGATAGGCTTTGTCAGGAGCACAGTAGATGTTCAACAATGTTTGCCAAATGAATGAACAAATGCTATAGTGGTTTCCCACAGTCCCACCCCCACTGCTGACCGAAGGAGGATACACCTTTCTTCCTTACCAGGGTGTCTCTGGTAGGACAGGCAGTGACTGCTCCTGTCTGTGGCTCTCAGCGGCCCATCTTCAGCAGCTTTCTGGTAGTCTGTTTTTGCTAAGCCTCTGGCAGTGACATTTTCCTCCTCGGATGCCTTCCACTCCATTTAAGATCAGAGTCAGAATAGGGAGCAGCTTATCAGCACCTTCTCCGCTGAACCCCCTGGTAGGATTCAAGAAGCAAGAGGCCTGGGTTTACATTCTGTTCTCTCATATTCTGGTTTGGTGCTTTCAAACTCAGTCTCTTGATGACAAAATAGATGCAATCATACCATGGAATACTATTCAGTCACAAAGAAGATGGAGACTTTACATCGTTTGTATTAACCTGGATGGATGTGGAACACATTATTCTTAGTAAAGCATCACAAGAATGGAGAAATGAGAATCCTATGTACTCAATTCTGATATGAGGACAATTAAGGTCCTAGTACACAGTGGGGACTGGGGGCTGGGGGGAGCTGAGAAAGGGAAAGAGGGACGGGGTGGGGGGTCAAGGGGTGTGGTTCACCTTTTGCGGGTGGGATACAAATATAAGAAGGTCCTTATCTAACAAAAGCAATCAGTGTAACCTGGTTATGTGTACCCTTAATGAATTCCCAACAATAATAAAAAAAAAATAGACGCAATCATAATTCACAGACTTTTGGTATGGATAAAACGAGATAGTGTAGATATCTAAGTTCTAGACACCAACAAATATTGTATCTTGTTATACTAGTTTGCTCTAGTTGCCTTTCAGTTCCCTTCCAGGGATATCTCACTCCAAACCCTCAGTCCCACCCCATCGCCAACTCCTCCTCCCCAGTCCCAATCCCTGCCTCCTATTGTTCCAGCTTCCTTCTCTTACCAACAACCAAAGCAAATCACCAACTCATCTATTTACTATGGTAAGACTTAAGTCTGTCATTTAGTTCCTTCTTCTTTTTTTTTTTTTGAGACAGAGTCTCACTATGTCACCTTTAGTAGAATGGTATGGCATCATAGCTCACAGCAACCACCAACTCTTGAGCTGAAGTGAGTCTCTTGCCTCAGCGTCCCAAGTAGCTGGGACTACAGGCACCCACCATAACACCCGGCTATTCTTTGGTTGTAGTTGTCATTGTTTGTCAGGCTTGGGCTGGGTTCCAACCCACCAGCTCCGGGGTATGTGGCTGGCGCCCTAGCCTCTGAGCTACAGGCGCCGGCCTGTCATTTAATTTCTACTCTGAACTTTAAGTAGTTTGATTCTTACTTCTTCCAGGAATAAGAAAATATCAGAATCTGAAAATACCAACATGATGAAGAAATCAAAACTCTGGGAAGTGCAGTGACTTTTTCAGTGTCACAGAGTAAGCAGATGGTCGAAAATCTATCTCTATGACTTCCTGGAGTCCAGGACAAGAACTCTGTGTCATTGGGTCTTATCTTCAGACCTGCTGTTGCATTTTAAGCATTGACAGGCCATGGAGGAGATTCAATGCTTCCTTGGGTGGCTTCCTCTGATTCTGCAGGCAGCTTAGGTGGCCCATTTACATGGTCCTGGGGCATCCCACACTGGCCCTTAATAGCATTTGAATAATTATAAGAGACTCTTAGCTGTTTTCCTTAATAGACTTTAAACTCCAAGAATGCAAGAATTGGGTCTGTCCTGTACATTTATTCCAGATGTTTGATAAGAGTGCTTCTCATACAGAAATTGATCAGTACTATCTCTATGGGAATATGGTAAATGGACAATAAATACCCGGGACTGACGGACCAACAGAGAGGTACAGCATTCCAAATCCTCCCAAGACAGGGGGCTGTGTGTCCACATCCTCAGGCCCCATCAGTTGCCCTCTCTCCTTTCCCCTGGAGCGTGAATGAAGATGCAAATCTTCTGAGGTGAGCTTCCATTTGGATTTTCCATATCACATACCTTGTTTGTGTCATCACATTCAGAGCCAGGAAGAAAGGGAAAGAAGTTGGGTCATCAGAGACTTTGCAGTTCCCTTTCAATCTTGAGGTTCCACGATTATCATCATCCATTCCTTCTTCATTATTCCTTCATTCAACACACGTTTATTGAGGATCTGCTGTACTCTAGGCACCATGTGAGGTGCTCGGGATGCCTTGGTGAACAAAATGGCTACACGCCCCTGCTCTATAGAGCTTGCATTCGAGTTAAGGGACACAGATAATATATAGTCACATAAATCATACCAGTATTTGCTATGGAAGTAAATAAAGTGTGGTAGGGGATTGGGGTTCTGAGGAAAATGTGATGTTTTAATTTTAGAGCATTAGACATCTGTGAGTCTTAGATGGAAAATCTCATCCCAGATTCTTCCTTAGGCATACCTCAGGCCAGGGAAAGATGAAAATCTTATTTATTACACCTTCCCTGCCCACCCCCTGTGACCTTTGCTGCTCACTTGAAAGGTTTTCACTTCTGCTTAGGTTGATTCAGCCTTGCTGGGGCTGAGAATAACTGAGAACAAGGCATTAGTTTCTAGGGAAAACATCCCCATAGGCTAATCTGGTGTCAAGGTGATTAATACTTTTCACTAATAGATAAAAGTTCAGGAGTCCCAGGGAGTTCAGTCACCTTAATGCCATTAAAGCTATAAATACTCTTTAAAGACACAGACCGTTGGTATTGAAATATCAGCCAAATGATCTGTAGAGGCTGTGGAAATTTACCGCTTCCCTTGAGAAGTAACTCTGCTCAGAGCCTGTGGAGACTTTTGAGCTTGCATCTCCCATTTAAATCGTATAAAGCTGTATATTTTCTCTGAGAGTTCTCAGTTGTACCCTTGGCCATATTTAAAGGAAGGACAGAACCTACTAAACCCATCATTTAGGAGGAGGGGGAGAAGGACTTTGCCTCGGGTACCTTCATTAATTTCTATTATTTGTTCTTGAATTCATTTTCTCCTGAGAAAAAGCTATTAATATGATGTCAAGATCCATTTGTTTCAGCCATTTTCCTTATTACATTACTTCTGCATACCATTAGGATCAATTTCTTCATATGTGACCCAGGGTTCATGTGACAGGACATGGGCTCTTGTTCCAAGGAAAACTCACAGAAGCAACCAAACTAATCTGGGCAGTATAACACGCCAGTTCCTGGGCTTGTTGTGTCTTCCCATGAGCCACGCTGCCCCTGGACTCACAGATCTCAGGTGACGGAAAACAGTCCAGGAAAATTCAGTAGTGCTGCCTAGCTTTCATTTTTGAATCCCCAGTGTCTAGACCTGTGCTCGGGATTTGATATGAATTATTTAAAAATAAATATAAGTGTGAAAATGTGGTGGAGCCTATGATTTGCCTGATTTGGGGTTTGGGCATGTCCAGGGGAATCCGAGGTCTCAAGTGGATGAGATGGGAGCGCAAGGACATGGAACATGAAGTCAGTGTGCAGAAGTCTGTGTGTGTGAGGAGCCACATGGGGTGAGAACTCATCTTAAGGGCAAAAATACCTGTGTGTGAAGACCGGGACCCATTCATATGATTTGGGTCATAATTTGGAGGGGCAGGTGTGATTCTGAATGGAATGTGGTGCCAGTCCTTTTGATCCACGCCCAGCTCAGGCCTGTGGCATTGTAGCTGAGCTACAGAGGAAATCTCTCCAGCTATTTCATCACTCTTCTCCACTTTATAGCACTCTCAACTGAAGGGGCCCAGCAGTGCTGAGATGATTATTCTGCTCTGTGGGGCCACCGATTGCTTCTCAGTCTTGACTGTTCCTGAGTGTGGGTGATGACAGCAGCTGGGAAACTACAGTACCTGAGAGGAGGCAGCTGAGGCAGTGGGGTGGCAGTGTGCCCAGAAAAGCCACATGGTTCCCGACTAGATTTGCATATATACATGTAAAAGGACCCTCGGAAATGCTGAAGGGGGTTGGGAGGATCTTTGTCAGAGGCTGAGGTTTTGCATGAGCTGATGAGGTTAAGGACAGAAATTCCTACAGTTACTGTAATATGATGCCACTTGGACTCACAGATGTGGAAGTGTGTGTGTGAATGTGTGTGTATGTGTGTGCACCTCAAATCCGGGGAAATTCAGTTGGAGAGATCCTTAGAGACTGGAGGCTCATCCTCAGCTTCTCTGATACTTATTTGAAATATGGCTGGGGCAGCATGTCAGGCAGACTTTCCAGTTGGTTTCCCAGGAGGAAGAAAACAGCTCGGAGCACTTGTTAGTCCAAAGGTTTAAATGCACTAGCGGCAAGATAATTAAGCATCTCCAGGAGAACACAGGGAAGAGTAATTGAGAGAAGCCAAGTGAAAAATAATTCGGGAAGAAAGGGAGATGAAGGGCCATAACTCACAAGAAGTTGCCTGGCCTGGTTTAGATGAAAGAAGGGCTGAGTTGCTAACTGGAAAGGTTGGGACAAGTTGTAACCAAAGGAAATTTCACGTGAACATTTGTCATGATGTCCGAACTGAGTGAGCTATTGAACAAGAGGTGCAGACAGGGAGTCATCTGAGTCGTTAAGAGCATTCCCCAGCTGAACAAAGATCAGCAGGCTGAGGGGGGTTTAGGAAAACATCTTTCTAGTCTCTGGTGCTTCTAACCCTGATAAAGTCAGGAAGAGTCCGAGTTTTGGAACAGAGAATTGACACCATGATGATGGCACTTGTGTCCTGCTGCGCCAATGCCCTTCAGAGATGTGAGCAGTTAAGACTGAAATAAAATGGATGCTTTTTGTTGTTGTTGTTGTTTTTATTGTTGGGCATTCATTCAGGGTGCAAGCAACAGGTTATACTGATTGCATTTGTTAGGTAAAGTCCCTCTTACAATTGTGTCTTGCCCCCAAAAGATATGTCACACACCGAGACCCCCATCCCGTCCCTCCTTTGCTCTCCCTGCTCTTCCTTTTTTCCTTTCTCCCATCCCCTCCCTCCTTCCCTCTCAGTGCTCTCCCCTTCCCCCACCCCCCACCATGTACTAGGTCATTAATTGTCCTCATATCAAAATTGAATACATAGGATTCATGCTTCTCTGTTCTTGTGATGCTTTACTATGAACAATGTGTTCCACTGAAATGGATATTCTTTGGCCTGGAGAACGGTCAGGGGTTCAGGGAATCAGCAGCCCATGAGGGGGCACTGTGCTGAGTGCTGGACTCCTCTTCTGCTTGTCAAGAGAGACTAGTAGTTCACAAGAGTCCAAAAGATCATTCCTGCTCATCCCTTCAACTTGAAGACGTGGGTGAGCAGAGCAGAAATAGAATTTGCTGGAAACCCAACACTGCTTCTGGATGAGTGATAGTTCTACACTACGGAGATGCCTTTCTGAAGTTGGAGCACTGGGTTTAAAGCTTTTCCATTCAGTCCAAGCTGGACCATGTGTCCTTGTGTCAGATAATGAGAATAAATCTAAGGCAACCACTAGTTGACTCCCTGTTGTTAAAATAGCTATCATGTACTGCCTTGCTCTGTCTGCACACCAGTGAACACTGTAATCCTTCCTGTGCGATTAAGTCATGGGTCTTTTGTCCAGCCATCACAGTGTGCCAGGGACTGAGGGCTTTCTCGGGATGTAGGACTTTCATTGCTAAGACCAAGAGAGACCCTGGCAAACTGGGAAGTTAGGTACACTAGTGAGGGAGAGCTTTATCAGGTATGCCCTCTGCTAACGCTTTCCTGCATTTATCTCATGCATCTCCCCTACCACTTGGGAGGAAGACTCCATTTGTATTTATTTCCTTATTATGGATGAAGGTAGCCAGGCAAAAACAGGTTAGCTAAGCTGCCCAACAAAACGTTAATGTCAGTTATCTTTGGGTAGCAAGATTCTGAGTGAAATTACTGTTTTTCTATGTTCTATATATTGGTTAAATTTATTAAGTATGTATTATGCAATAATACTTTAAAAAGCCAATTAACCTATTTTCCTTGTGGATAACTAAGTAATTTACCAAAGTCATGTGTTTAATGAGCCGAGTCTGGACCTGTGTTGATGAATTCCCAAGCCAAGGCTCTTCACAGCAGCACCAGCAGGACTGGCTTAGAAAAGTAATTCCCTTGTTATAAGGCCTTCTGGTTTTTTTGGGCAGTTTCCATCCTTACCCTTGACTGCCTTAGAACTATCCTATGAATTTTCTATCATGAAGAATGTTCGAGTGAGTTTTCTTTGTACTCTCTTTTGCAGTGAGCACATTTCTTTCAACCAAACATGAAAATCTTTCTCTTTGCATATTTAATGAGCACCCTGGGGCCAGTGCTGATAAAGTTTGATTTCTCATGAATATGAGAGGGTTTATGAGAACCTGGTGGAAGGCTCCTAAATTTCTCTATTTTATCACCAGGGCTGTCCACCCCTGCCACCTTGAGCATCTGTCCAGTTCCAGTTGCCACCTCAGAGAGAAAGTGCAATAAGGACGGTCACTGGCCAAGTGACCCCACCAAAGGAAGAGGGGCAAGAAAGGCTTTGAGCTGAAATCCTCAAAATTACTTAAGAAGCAACTCTCTTCTACACCATCTAGGTCTGCCTTGAGTTTTCCAAAGTAATGGGACTCACGCCCTTCCAAAGCAAATTCCTCTGTTTGCTGTTTCCTCTTAATAAGCCTAAAAGAAGGATTGGCAACTTCCTTGCATTGATTTTCCCACTCTGACTAGTACATGTTTACAGTATTAGTTTAACAGGAGTCTCTTTTGCATAGTTTTTGAGGCCCTGGAATCAGATTGCATGAGTTTGAATGACATCTCTGCCCTCTTTTAGCTATATGACCTTGAGTACTTCAGTTCACCCCTCTAAGTGTAAATGTTCTTATCTATAAAATGGGATAATGACCATAGCTACCTCACAGGATTGTTTTGATGCTTCAACAACATTATGTTCATGCAATTTCTGCTGCAGAGTTAATGTTTGATGCTTGTGTATTAGCCAGGATGTAATAAAGGCAGGCAGGGATCACAAGGAAGCTTAAACCCACGGGCATGAGAGGAAACTGTCATTCACAGGTTGTCGGGAAGGGAAGATAACAATTAGATTGGAACTCCATGGTCATGTTCTGAAGCTGTTGGCTGTTGACAGAATTTCTCCTCTCTCTTAGGAAATCCTCAATCCTGCTTTAAAGTCTTCCAGCTGATAAGGATAGAATTATCCAGGATCATCTCCCTTTCTGAAGGTCAACTGATTAGGCACTTTAATTACATCTGTAAAATCTCTTCATTGTAGCACCTAGATTAGTGTTTTGCTGAATAACTGGGCACTGTAGCCTAACCAAGCAACATGCCCAAAGCCATCATCAACTGTTAGCAGTGAACATTTGTATCAGTTTCCTCTAGCTGCTGCAACAAATTACCACAAATTTAGTGGCTTAAAACAACAAACAACAGTTCTGGAAGCCAGAGGTTTAAACCCGAATCTCTGAGCTGAAATGTGTGTCAGGGGAGCTGTATTTCCTTTGGAGGCTCTAGGGAGAATCTCTTCCTTTCCGTGGCAACCAGCACTCCCTGGCTTGAGGCCAGGTCATTCTAATGTATGCTCATTTCAGATAATCTTGGAAAATTTCCCCATTTAAAAATGTTTAATGTAATCAGATCAGCAGAGACTTCTCGCAAAGTAATGTGCACAATTTCCAAGGATTAGGACCTAATATCTTTGGGGACCATTATTTAGACAACCACATTATCTCTTCATGTATTTTTGGAGATTTGCTTTGTACTGGGGGTCGTGCCAAACTGTGGAGAAAACAAAGATGCAATAGTTCCAGTCCCTGCCTTTAAGAGGCTGACTGTTAAAGAATGGAGAGCCTTTGAGCACATGAGCAGCCTAGTGGCAAAACAGAGGAGAGTTACAGTGCCTCACAGTGGTTATCTGTGATGTGGTGCAGGATTTTAGAGGAGGCAAGAGATCACTCTGAACTGTGAAGAGCTGTGAGCTGTGAGGGCTTCATGGAGGAGGGGGCATTTGAACAAGACCTTAAAGGATAAGATTGTCTAGAGCAGTCAACCTCAAACTTATGAATGCCTCAGAATCACCTATAAGACTTCTTAAAACACAGATTTCTGGGCCCCACCTCCAGAATTTCAGATTCAGTAGGTCTAAAGAAGGGCCTGAGAATGTGCATTTTAAACTAGTTCCCAGGTGATGCTAATGTTGCTGGTCTGAGAACCACACTCTGAAAACCTCCATTCTATACACAGACAAAATGATGGTGGTAGGGAAGCCAGCTCTTTCCTTTCTTGAATTAACTTATGGCATGACTGAGACATCACTTTCTCAGAGAGGCAACTCTTCCTTTAAGATAGCAGAAAATTTGTCACATTTACCCTTCTACTTTCTTTCATATTATTTATCATTACCATCATTTATCTGTCCTGCTAGAAAATAAACTTCATGTGGGTAGACAGTCCGTCTGTCTGTCTTTCTCTCTTTTTATATTGGGGATTCATTGAGGGTACACAGAACCAGGTGACACTGATGGCTTTTGTTAGATAAGGACCCTCTTATAATTGTGTCCCACCCCCAGAAGGTATACCACACCCCTTCTCTCTCTCTCTTTATTTATGTTTCCAATAAATATTTGTTCAGTGAAATAACCAGTGATCTCGGGTTTCATGTAGCTCACAGTTCCTTAACTCCTGGCTTTGTTCTTTCAACACCAAACCAGTTACTTCATCCTGAGAACAATTATTTAAATATAACTTAATCAGTCAAATTGGTGATTTGAGGGGCGATTTTCATTGTTTTCAGCAAGATGTTCAGTACAGACAGTCTATGCTTAGCCAAAGATAAGTTGGAGTTTCCTTAAGCAGTGGAGAAATGCCCATAAAGTAATTAGGATAGTTTAAACTCATTTAAGTCTTAATATTTCCATTTTTTGAATAAATATTTCATGTATTGCTCTTCTGGGAGGCAAAGAGCCAGGAAATTTCAGCAATAATATGTGCATAAAATGTCTTTTTCCCCCACAGTAACACATTTTGAAAGATATCTCAACAGGTTCTGACAAGTAGAACAGGAAAATATTATTTTAATTTCCCTGGGTCAATTATTAGAATTAGTGAAAAATATACTTAAATCACACTTTATCGGTATGATCCACTCTGAGGAGAGGAGTAGGCAAGAAAGAACTGGACTAGTTTATCATAATTAAGTTTGGCCCCAAATGCCAAAACAAATCAAATGCATTGGACACATCTGTCTCAAAGCTACTGGATATAAGCGTGACAAGGGGGATTGAGCCTGTCTAAATGTGGCTCTTTGCTATAAAGCAGGTGGTGAAATCTAAAGAAAAATTTCAAGCAAAGTGCATCTTGTCAGCTATGTTCCTAAATTTTCCCTTCAGAAACAGATGCCACATCATAAACAGTAATGAAAACTTTCAATGTGTATCAGGACATTTCGAACAACTAGAAATGTTTTTCTTTTAGTCATTGAGTCTGAGTCTACAGGGCTCTATCCTCATGCCTCATCCTTTGAGGAGGACAGAGAGGTGGGAATGGGGTCAGGTTAGGAGCAGAGTGGGAGGGTGATCAGCTTATCCTAGTTTCCCTGGGACTTTCTTTGTTTTAGCACTTAGTATCTTATACCCCAGAACACTTCTCTGTGCTTGGCTTCCTTATTAGGTAATGAGCAGTGAACAGAAGTCGAATGGTCAGCTCTCTGCACTGGTGGCTAAGGGTTTCCTATGTGGGGTTGGGCTCTAATAGACTTCTTATTCTGTTAACCAATAAACCCTCACCTAAAGAAGCTAATTATAAGTATATGAAACAGTATTCACTCACGTGCGTTCTTATTTTATCCTTTGAAAACAAAGGTGGATGAATTTGTGTTCTTAACAGCTGACCTTCACTTTTTAAGATCTATTTGACAAATAAGTCACTCCCCTGCCAAAGATGTACTGTCCATTAGGGGTTTAAATCTCCTAGCCTTGTACCAAGACTACTTTTTTTTTTTTTGGTAAAAGCGCTATGAGAGAGAGAAAGGGGGAGGGGGAAGGGGGGAGAGAGAGACTATGAGAATCCTGCTGAAGGATTTTCTTTCATTTTACATGTTATTATTTATTGGCTCTACTATTGATACTTTTCATTTGAAACAAAGCTAAACACCTTTGGCTCTGGAGGACAACTTCTTAGACTGTCATTCATTTGTCTTGGGGGTTATGGATGAGACGCTAACCTCACACCTGTAGCCCCAGGGTGGTGATAGAGGTGATGTGTTTAAGCTGGTTAGTGGAGGTATCCGGGCTGGAGGATTGAGGTTTACTTCTTCTATTTTCTACCATACCGTGTAATGACAAATAAGCAGCTGGCTTTTTAAAATGATATCTTTTATCTATTCTAGAAAGGGTATAATTCTGCCTTTATCTCATACTTACAGATTCCTCTTTTTGTATGAGGCAGCAATGGGAGTAATTGAAAACGCCAATTCCAGAAAAATAAATACTAAAATGCCAAATTCCTATACTCTTTTGCAGGTTGGGCAGACACAGTGCAGTTCTGACCAACAAGGTGTAGGCAGATGCGCTCTTTGCTTTTTCTCACTGAAAAGAAGTTATAACACTGGGAGATGCAGTGGTTGTTGTGATCATGAGGCAACGGACATGAAGAAAATGCTAAAAACATCTTATAATCTTGTTCCTGACATGGTCGAGCTGGTAAGCTAACGCCTGTTAGTAGCCCCAGTTGTAAAGTTTTCTGTTTCTTACAAGTAATTACTTCCTAACTGATCCACCAAGATCTTGGAAACATATCTTAAGACAATACCTCTAGCTGGGTGCAATGGTTCATGCTTGTAATCTTAGCTTCTGGCAGGCCAAGGTGGGAGGATTGCTTAAGTTCAGGAGATCAAGGCCAGCCTGAGCAAGAGTGAGATCCCGTCTGTACTAAAAATAGAAAAATTAGCCAGGTGTTGTAGCGCATGCCTGTAGCTAATCCTAGCTACTTGGGAGATTGAGGCAAGAGGATGGCTTAAACCCAGGAGTCTGAGGTTGCTGTGAGCTAAGCTGATGCCATGGTACTCTAGCCTGGAGCAACAGAGTGAGACTCTGTCTCCAAAAAAAAAAAGGCTCTTCTTGTTGTGTGATACACAGTAAGACCTCTGTGTAAGTATCACTGAATGTGTATAGTATAAATTTATTCAGTATAAAAATACCTTATTATCCTAGTATGGAGGAATAAGTCGGATGATCTTTTGAGATCCATTTTAAGTCTAAGAGGTTTAATTCCAAGTCATTTTTGAAATAGAATTTTCTATTTGAAAGAAAATTAGGAGGATGTATGTGTATGAATGCCTATGACAGATAATGGAAATAGTGAAGACTCTTTAGTCTAAACCCCAGTTTATCTTTCTCCTGGTCCTTCCTGTGTTTTTCTGGCCAAGATGTTTGCCTTCCCTGGTTTGCATTTGGTTCCCCTCTAGTAACTCTAATAGTAACTCTATTATGCATCCTGCCCTTCTATGTAATGCCCTTGTTGAAACTGATTAATGTTGATGAATTGCCTTGAGGTTTATAGAGATCTGGGATTATTACAACCAAGGAAGGAAGGGTCAGCTTGTGTGAAAAAGAGAGAAAAGTCTGTAACAGAATCTGTTCAATTATTTTTTATTTAAAAAAATGTTTTTTAAAGAGATAGGGTCTGGCTGTGTTGCCCAGGCTGGACTCAACTGCTTAGGCTCAAGCAATCCTCTTGCTTCAACCTCCCAAGTAGCTGCACTTCCAGGTAAGTCGCCACACCTGGCTTCTGTTAAAGTTTTGATTTTCTTACACTAGTTGCATCTGTGAATTGATTCACGTTCCTCGATCTTCATGCCCTATAGCATCAAGGAGCTGAAATACAATGAATTGAACTGACTGTGCTTCAGGTCTATCTGACATCACTGCTCTTGCCTAGACATGTAGGCAGGACTTCATGACTTCTCAGAAGTCAGGAAATCCATCTACATCAAAGCTGCTCTTGATATATTCTGGGGATTCAGGCTCCTATTTACTATAATTAACTCTAGCCAGTGGAAAATCTCACAGGGACAGGCTTTTCCTTAGAATTGATGGATTCATGAAGAACATGAGCTGCCACTCATGATAACTATCAATGTGCTTCTAGGAACGGAATGAAGCTTTGAAGATATTTGTCAGTGTAGTTGTTTCACAGAAGAAGGAAGAAAACAAACGAGTCTTGTTGCTTACTGTAGTCCCTAAAGTGGAGAAACAAGATGACAGGAATTAGTTCACTCGTAAGCCTATCGAGCTTCCTTCTTTTCCACCTCCTCACTCTCCAACTCTTTCATGCTCATTTAATGTTCATATTTTTCACGGGGCAGCTGTCTGCCTACCTTTTCCTCCTCCTCATGAGCTGGTTACAAAGCTTGTTGCTTAGTTACCTCTGATTTTCTCTTTCTTGCATTTTGTACCCAAAGGTAAGGTAATAGAAGTCATAATAGGGTGGTTACTTTAGGCGCCTCTTTGCCATCCTGGTGAGACGTGAGGGAAATCAATGTGTGGAAAGAAGAATCTTCAAAATACCCTCTTACATTATTGTACTTCTAACTTGGGCCGTGGAAGGGAACTCAGAATTCAGGTCAATGAACCCATGCTTTTTACCCCAACGATCCATCTTTGTTTGAATGAGTTTTGATATGTTGTCAGTAACACTAAACCATTATAGAGGTATAATAAGTGTTTTAAAGCATGAAGCTTTACCAAATTTTTCTTTATTTTTTAATGTTCTGTTTGTATTTTGTGACAGTCTACCAAGCATATTTCAAGAATGTTAGGCATGGACCTCTGTGAGTCAAGTATGTTATACCCTAACATGATAAGGACTACAAGATGAATGTGCAGACTTAAAAGTCATGTACGCCTGATTTCTGTTTCCGATTCTGTCTCTTTCTAGTTGTCTGTTTTGGGATAAGTTACATAGACTATGTGGGCTATGATTTTTTTTCATTTTAAAATGGAGAAAATAGTTCCTATGCCCTGGGGTAGTTGTTAAAGGTTAAACCGAGATAATGTAGGAATAGTAGTTAACACCGGCCTTGATGTAGAGTATGAACTTAAGTTATTGTGTGTGTGTGTGTGTGTGTGTGTGCGTGCACAAGTACGTGCATGGATAGGCTTCCCTAGATCACAGAACGTAGAAATAAATAGGATTCTGGGTTGCATACCCATATGCCCATAAGCCTCACTAGCATTTTATAGTTATATTTATTTTTGATAATCTATACATATGTTTATATGTATATTTATATAAGTGTGAATATGTGTATAGGAACACTATTTCTATTTGGCATCTGGTAGTTAAGTTGCCATGTGGTATAAATTTCCAACTTTCCTTTAAATTGTCCTATATGTATTTAATCATTTTTATTTTCTCAACAAACTAGTTTCCTTTTTTTTTTTTTGTTTCAAGGCATAAATGTGCCAAATACCCCAACCTAACTGAGCTCTATAGCCCCTGCAAAATGAGCCCTTTGTCCATGGCATGCCATGCTTCCAGTTTGGCCTCTACTTACGATTCTAATGTCATCTTTCCCATGTATTCCTCTCCAACTCATTCCATTCCACGATTTAACCACATTTAGTCCCAAACACATCTTACTATTTGGTATCTCTGTGTCTTTGTGTGAACTGTTCCCTCCATCTGAAACACCCCTTATCTTTTTCTTACTGGGTTAGGGAAACCCTAATTCTACTGGAGATTCGGTTACAATGTCACCCCTTCTTTCTGAACTTGCATCCCCTATGTATTCTTATTTCTGTACCTTTACTACAGCCCTCATTTTATTGGATCGTTAATTGTTACTCGAATTTCTCCTCTGCTAGACTGAACTCAGGTGTATCCTCAAAGACTAACACAAGGGCAGGAATGTAGTAGGTTTCCAGGACAGATCTTTGCTGAATATTGGAATGAGTATACATAAGCTGAAAACACCAAACATAATATTCATATTAAAATAGAAACAATTTCTCCTGTCTTTAATGATAACGAATGTATATATATATAAAATTCACTTTTACCTTATAAATATTTAGCACTTTGAAAATTATCTTGTAGACATTAGCAGTACTGTCAGTAGAGCTTTATGTAATGATGTAAAAGTCTGGGCTGTCCAAAATAGTAGCCGTTAGTCACATGTGGCTACTGAATAGTTGAAATGTGACTATAGTGACTGAGGAACTGGATTTTTAATCTTTTAAAATTTTAATTCATTTAGATTTAAACTAGAATTTGAACTGGCTTATTCCTGCCATATTGGACAATGAAGTTCTATAGTACTTAGGAAAGTTCTCAGAGTTCATTTGTAGGTTCAAAGGTTAATTTATGAAATCATAGATTCAGGAAGTAAATTGATGTCATATGGCCCAAGGCACCAGAAACACAAAACAAAATCCACCTGCATTTACTAATTAATTATTTTTGTGTATTTAAGATGTTAACTCACTTTTAGAAATTAATCTATTATGCTTAGCATCATTAAATATACAGTAAAGATCAAATTGGGGAAGCAATATTTGTGTTCAAATAGAACACTAATAGAATTAACTTCTTTTTTTCCCCCCCTCCTTCAGGATTGGTTAAAGGATGTTTGGCTTTTAAGCTCATGCTAATTGATAATTGCCTTTAGTTCCATAGAGAGTAACAACAAATAGGTAAATTCCAGTACCTGAAAGGTCTTATCCAATAGTATAGGACTCCAACGAGCAGTTTAATAAAGCATAGTCTTAGTTGTAATCTTTTATTCCTTTGGGGTACTACTGTATTTGAGCCTATGAAGCCATAATTTCCTAAATTGCATCGTGGTGGACTAAATGTTAATTCAGCTTCCAGTGATTCCTGGTTTAAAGTTAAGGAGTATGTTTTACACTATTAAATCTGAGTCTACAAATTTTATTTCCTTTAAACCTCTATATTAAGAAATCACAGCTTTCAAAATGAAACTGCAAATTAATAGATGGAGGAGAGGTCAGTCATGAATTGACTGACTGTACTGCATACTTATGACATTTTTCTCAGATACTGAAGACTTCTTCTTGACTCCAGTTTCTATCAAGCTTGAAGTAAAATTTTATGATCAATTTTGGTAATTAACTATCTCAGGAGTCTAGTTATTTGTATTCTTTATTCCTTTTAATTTCATTGGTTTATTTCTATTTTATTGCCCTATTTTATAATGTTTTTGGTTTTGTAAGATGTATCTAGTAGTTGCTAATTTTCCCTCTCCACACTGTAATATACAGAGAAAATGCATTTCTTCTTTGTATTTAGTGATTAATAATGTTCCATAGGAATCCTACACTTTGTGTGGGATAAAGCAAACTTCCTTAGTCCAATCCAGAAACTTTAATAGTCCCCTTAGGAAAAAGTAGGTTCTGAGGTCTCATATTTTCTAGTTTTCATACCCCCTCTATTTCGCTCTTGTAAGCCTCTGGGTATTTGGTCTCCGGGGAAGGTGGTAGTGGTAGTCTTTGGGTCTAGTTATAGAAGCTGTAACACTTAAGTTCATGAACTCATCTTAGAAAAAGTGCTACCTAACTTATTGTTGAACATCAGTCAGATCACCTTTGAAGTGTTCCCCTTGGTGAGCTGTGCACCAGTGTGAACACTTACCTAGTGTACCATTCAAGGCAATTTTGGAACTATTTTTCTGGAATGGCCATCCAAACTCTTATCATATTGCTCTTGATGTCCTGAATACCATCAAAATGTCTTCCTTTCAATATTTCCTTTGCCTTTGGGTAAAGAAAAAAGTGATTTGGGGCCAGATCAGGTGAGTAGGGAGGGTATTCCAGTACTGTTATTTGTTTACTGGCTAAAAACCCCCTCATAGGCAGTGGTGTGTGAGCTGGTGCATTGTCATGATGCAATAGCCATGAGTTGTTGCAAAGATTTTCAGTTAAGATTTTCCTAAATGTTTCTTTCTTGATGTTTACTTGGTCTGCTATGCTTCTCACAGTCAGTCAATGATTTTGATGCACAATTCTATGAATTTTTGCAATGTTTTGTCAGCTATGCTTATTACTGGCTGCCCTGACCTCTCATCATCAATGACCCTTTCTCTCCCTTCAGAAAAAAAAACATTTAATCCATTTGTATGCTGCCATTTTCTTCATGGCATTACCCCTATGAATTTGAATGAATGTGCTCCTGATTTCACTTCCACCCTTGCCAAGTGTAACAAGAAATTTATAAATGTTTGTTTGTTGCTCTAACTCAAGTTCTAACATTGGTGAACATCAGTCAGTGCCTCGTCAGCTGTGTTTGTGTCACTGATATGACAAGGCTATGAGACAAGCCGTGAGACACTGATATACCAAGGCTATGAAACCTTACTAAGTTGTTTGTGCCGCCAATGTAAACGTAAACGCATGGTGGCAGTTCGTGAACTTAATTGTCAGACTCCATATCTTCCCTTTCCAAGGGGTAATAGCTGTGGTGTGACTAATGGGGCTGCTCTCTGGGTTCCAAATGTGCTGATGTATGACATGTAATTCCTGTTAGAAGAGAATGCTTTTCTCTACTTTGGTTAGAGAAGTAACCACAGTTGACTTGGTTCCCAAAGTCTACTTCCTCACTCTCCTCCTGCCGGGTGTGGAGTAAGGTGCCTGGTTATACCAGGAGACTATCCAAGGTCCTGCGTGTGGTTCCTGTTCTCCTTCCCAGTGAGAGACAATGCCAGGCAGCTGGGTCAGACTTGCAGACTCACATTCCTCCCGCTGTGCTATATCTGCCCATGGGTTTGGATAAGTCCCGTGACTAATCAGGTGCATATGACCGTCACACCAAGCTTCCTTCTTCCATCTATCTGCATCACTCATAAACATGACATTTCGAGCTCCATCTTTACTATTTTATTGTATCTCTTAAACTCTAGTTCCTAGACTCTTGAGTGGGGTTAGAAAGAGGGTTGCTACTTAGATACTCCCAATACACTCTGCAAGAACCTAAAGAAATTAAAAAAAAAAAAAAAACAACCCTGGTATTTTATATTCCTGGATAGACTTTTGAGGATTCCAAAAGATTACTTCTTTTACTTTCTGCTGTAACACGTTTCTTCCTATTTCTTTTTCTTTTTTTGTTTCTTGGTTTAGGTTCAGGTACAATTTAGGCTATTTGTGCAGACTTTGGCCAATGGGAGGGCTGTATCCACCCTGTTGCAAGTCTCAGCCAGACCTGAGGCTCACTAGGAGGTGTCTTCAGCTTTCGCGCAGCTACCGCTGATCTTTGTCAGGGGCCAATGCGAGGCTGATCTGGAAATGTGGGACTTGTCTCCCTTGGCAATCTTCTGTAGACCTCTCTCCTACCCTGTCCCCACCACCACATGCCAGTTTGGGTTGTGACTCTTAGAGAACCAGATGGCAGCTTTACAGAAACAGTGAACTTTGTGAATGAACAAAATAAAATGATGCTATTCCTGTGATGCTATCAGTCTCAGCCTTGAGAATGAGCCGAGAAGAAAATGTGACAAATTTAACAGCTCCAAAGGGCAACAAAAGAAAAGATGATACAAACAAACAAACAAACAAACCAAAACTTGTGTCTGAGACGCTTTACTTTGGGAATTAGACTGGCCTTGAGACAGAGCAGCCAGACTCAGGAATGCCCAAATTCATGAAGGGCCACCCGCACATCAACTGCATGTTTTTCTCATCTGTGAAGAGGAGAAGTAACAGCTACCTGACAGAGTTGTTTCTGACATTGAATTACATCATATTGTAAATAAGAATCACTATAGCATGCATGATTCAGACTTGTATCTCAACAGCATGACAAATTACTGTGTATTATTTGTGTTTTGATTGTGAATATGGTATTTGAAACAATAATGGCTAAATCTGATGTTTTTATAAAATCCTCCTGCATATTCTTTTATAAAGCAAGTGATTCTTCTGCAATTTTAATAGGCAATACTGACTTTTAAATTTTTTGTGGTTTACGTAGTTTGTTGCATTTCAGTTTTTTTTCTTTTAAACAAAATGGCACCTATTTTTGTTTTCCCTTTCCCTGGTACAATGAATGTGGATGTGACGTCTTCTGCAGGGTTTGAGAAAGCACAGGTGCTTTTAGTGAAATTCTACTGTTATGAGGCTTGTTTCTCTGAGAGAGCAAACTCCGTTTAGCAAAACCTTGTTTGTTTTGCGATAGATGAAGAAAATGGCAGTGAAAAATGGACTGTCAGATTTGTGCTGATTGGATGCGTCTTCCCAGCT
This sequence comes from Perodicticus potto, assembly GCA_963574655.1. Classification (NCBI taxonomy): domain Eukaryota; kingdom Metazoa; phylum Chordata; class Mammalia; order Primates; family Lorisidae; genus Perodicticus; species Perodicticus potto. The sequence goes on along the minus strand of CAUYRH010075369.1, from coordinate 63,405 downwards.
AGCTGTGCTAAGCATTAAGTGAGCAGGATGCAACAATCAAGTTATTGTGAGGCACAATGTATGGTTATTTTAGAATAATACAGTCATCTACATTCAGTCTCAGGCAAGTCAAACCCTTGAGCTAAAACTGCATCTTGATTTTCTGAACAGCCATATGTAACGCCAAGAGTCACGCTAATTAAAATTCTGCAACATAACACAATGGGAGAAATGATGGATTATCCACTTCAAATCTGCTCTCCCATTTTCATTTCATCAAATAGCATAGATGAATAATCAGTCATCATAAATTCATCTCAGAGTATTTGCTGAGCACCTACTAGGTGCTCGAGACTGTGAATGGTACAGAGCCTTCAGCAAAGTCTTTTCTACATTGAATGTAATTGATAAGGAAGAATATACTCACAAGAAGAGACACGGAAGGATATCAGCATTTAAATTAAGTGATGGTGAAATTGGCACTTTAGGAGTTTAAAGGAAATGGAAATTGGTGTGGGCATAGGAAGTTCAGGGAAACTGTATTGTTAAGAGTGAGTAAGGGAGTAGGGGACAGAGCATGAGGACTACTTTCAGAATAGGAGCAGGACATAAAAGGTAGGCAGCAGACGCAGGGCTGCAGTGGGCTATCAGCTTGGCTGGTGGAGGGAGTATACTAGGTGCACATCTAAGGTAGGACTGAGCCAGAGTGACTGTCAACTTTACTAAGGTCTTAAAAGCCAGACTGACAGGTTTGTCCTTCTTCTTTAGGCAGCCACGAACCACAGGAGAAAACGAATAGCTACAGAGACAGCTGTTGTGGTTTTGGAACACATCTGGGCAGGAACGTGAGTGGGCAGAGGTGGTCCAGGTTTTCACTTAGGGACAAGAGGTGGAGTGCTCCACTGTACAGCACAATTCTGGAGAAAGTTCCTGGGAAATTCTCTCTCTGGCCTGGGAGTGGAGATGGTAGCGACTGGCAAAAGAGAGCCGACAGTGTGCTTTACCAACTAGGGAGGGATTGCCCACAGCGAAGGGAAACCTCCGTTGATGACTTGGTTTCTTTGCCAAGGAACAAGGTCTCTAGGCTCAGGTGTATGGGGAATGGTTGCAACCTAACTGACGTAGTCACTTTTGCCACTGGCTATTTCATCTGAATTTCAGTCTTTTCGAGATTGCCTATCCGCAACCCAAGATAATAAAAAGGGAGCCTTTCCTGGAAATCCATCTTACAAATGGTTTTAAACTTTTTGTTATGTCATTTTTCTGTTCATAAACCAAAAACAACTCATTCATTCCATCTTTACTCTTTGTGAGTGTATTTTGAAGTTAGAACCTACTCTGTCTAATATTTATTTTTAGTATCATCATCATCAATATCTCCTTAAGTTCCCCACTGTTACACATTTCTGCTCTTCAGTTAGGCCACTCTCCTTGGTGACGTCCATGAAACCATAAGCATTTCTATTTTCACAACTTTATTGTATTTCCCTAGTTCATAAAGTATCAAATCTTTGTCTTTGATCCCAATTCTACCCATTCTTCAAGATTCCCCTCCAGCCTCTCCTATTACATGAATATTCCTCTTTCGGTTCAAACTCTGAATAATCTCTATTTTCTTTGGACCATAAACGGACTTAAAAAACATAGAGCACAGGGATTTTAAAGAATCTGCTATTAAAATATTAAAGACTCTAAAAGAAATTGCATTACATACTTCATAATTGTATATCTAGTTCTAATTTTAGAAGATCTAGAATATTAACTGTGGACATTCATCCTCTGTTTAATATATTTCGAGTGGTAGGGAAAGGTTATCCCATTTCCTTTGTTTCATAGGGTTTTTTTTGTCTTCCTTTTCCACTATAGAGATGGGGCAGAGAAGTAAGCTTCTGTGTCTTTGTGTCTGGTGATGCATCACAAATTTATTGAGTGGCAACTATCTTTTAAACATGATACTAAGCACTGGAACTGCTAAGCATAAAAAGTCTCTCTTACTTCAAAGTGCTCATAATGTACTGTGAAAGTGAGCTTGGTCCATAATAGGTGATCAATGAATATTTGTTAAAGAATGGATGAGAAAGAGGCAAGAAAACCAACTGTTATCACACTGACTTTTTAGAATATGGTCTCTTGGATTAGATTTACTGGTTTCAAATTTTGACACTAGCTATTTACTATATGGTGCCTCTACTATAAAATGGATTATTAGGTTTGAGTGAGGTAATGCTTACAATGCCTAGCGTAGTGTCTGGCATGTGGGCTCTCCATGATGATGAAAAATGAGTTTGAATTGTTGGGTGGAGGCCTATGCTGTTGGAATACAATAGGAACCGTGGAAGGGGTTATTCTAGTCAGATGAGTATATAGGGAAGTGAGAGAAACTGGCCAGTGAACAAGTGTGTGAAGAAGAGCTCTGGGCCTCTTATTGGCAAATATATGACTATGATTGAGCCAAACTAGATTTAACCTTTAAAAACTGAAAGATGGTATAAGTGTTATTAAACTTAGATAGAGATGTTGTCAGTAATGGGACATTATTCTAAGAATTCTAGGGAAAATACTACCTTCTGAGACAACAATTGATTGAAATAGTTTACCATGTACTAGCTCTTGGTTGTACTAGCTCTGGGCGCAGTGTTTTTGTAAAGAAGGTCTAAAAATATCTATAAATAAGAAAGATAGAGAACTAAGGAAAACACTGGCAACGTGTCAATCGCTCACCAGCTCCTGTACTTCCAAGACAGCATTAGCTGCACAGTCTGGTTCCTTTTGTCTATTACTGAGTCTAGGCTTATTGGTAAAAACAAAAAATAGACTCGGAAGACGAATGATAGAGAGCCAGATGGAGGACTCTCTCTTTTCTTTAATCACTTTCAGAGTTTTGATGTTTCTTTTACTTTGAGTTACTGGGGTAGAAGTTGTTATTTGTGCATATTACTCGGTAGCCTTAAACTTTCTCATTTCTGTCTATCTCATTTGTTGAGTTTTAGAGCAAAGTGCTTTCTGAAAAAGCTGAATAGTCTTAGAGGTTTATCATATGGCTTTTGTTAGCCCCAAAGGGATAATTGTTACTTTAGTCAAGGCGTAGAATTCTATCTTACGACATTAATGTATAGCCTACAGAAATTGATACTCAAATTCTTTAAAATATTTCAGAATAATGTGGATAGTATGACCTCATTGTCATGATATATTTATGTCTCCGTACAAATGCAGACAAAGCTTCTGAAGGGTACACAAAAGTTGTTAGCAATCACCACAAGCATGTTGATTGGATAAAATATATGGGATTTCAGTTTTATAATTTATATGCATTTGAATTATATTAGTCAGGGCAGGCTGTCTTCAGTAAGAAATAGACCCCACTGTAGTTGATGGCTCAAAGAGCATGGAATTAATTTAATTTTCCTTTCTATGATTAATCTAAGGCAGTTCCTGGACACTGGAGAAAGTTTGAAAGAAGCTCTATTACACGTGCAGTCTTTTGGGGATTGATCTTCAATGTGCAACTTACAAGGTTTCCTTGGCCACTGATGTCACATCCAGTATCTGAGCATTTATATCCAGGTGACAGAAGTTAAATTAGCGTAGGAGATTACTCCTTGGAGGTGTGTGGTGCGGTGTGAGGGCTGTGCAGTGTGGTGCTTGTGTATGGTCTCTACGTGGCCGGGTGGAAATGGCACTTATACTCACATTCAGTTTGCCAGAATTCAGTCATATGACTATATCTAACTACTGGGGAGGCAGCAAAATAGAATCTAACTGTATTCCTAGGAAGAAGAGGAGATTAAGGGAACAGCTCGTAGTTTCTACCATAGTCAGGTTTCTGGTCTTCAAATATCCATTTGCTCCCTTCTTTTTTCATAGAGAACACACTTGTCCTCTTCCTTAAGGGAGATAACACAAACCTCTGTCCAAAATCTAGATAAAGTTCAAAGGCAAATGTCCCCAGGTCATGCCCAGTCTTCTCAGTCAAATCCAAATACGATTCTTCTCCCCTTCCTCCCGTACTGTCTCCCCTCTCCCCCACAGTATATGATGGAGTTAGAGAAACTACAGTAAATCTCTCATTCAGGAAAGGGGAGAATGAGAGTCACACAGCAATCCCTGGATCATGGCAATGATGGAATCCTGCCCAGCCAGGCTTTGTGAATGTCTTCTTCCCTGACAACAGGGAAAGTTCCTTCAAGAAATCCTGATTCTGCTTATCTACTGAATGTCCCTGGTTCCCTGCTCTGGACACCTCTTCCTTGTCTATCCATTATCCCTCATGGCCACGTGTGAAGCTGATAACAGGGTGCGCCCCCCTCACACCTGCACAGTTCTCCCAGCTTGCTTTCTGTGGCACTAATAATGAGATATGCCCAATAATTCTTTCTGGTTTGAATAGTTAAAGCTTTTTAAAGTTTGGGACCGGTTTCTTTGGCAACATAATTTGCTCCATAGTTAGCTGCCCGTAGGTCCGTTTGATTTCAGTGAGGTCCAAGTGAGAGCACCCACACCCAAGTTACTTCCTAAAACATAATGCCTAAGCCTTCTCCACTTTCGCATTTCCTTAACCTGGTGCTTGTCTCCCTCAAATTAATATGTCTTTCTGTTAGCCATTTGAAACTAAAGGTTTAGGTGGAAAGGAAACATATTTCATATGATATCAGGCTTTGCAGAATTTGGTGATTAAAGGTCAATCAATGCATGTTGATACTTGTGGAACAACCCTTTTGCAAGGTTCTGCATTCCATGTCCCAGTGTGGACAGCCTTTCCTTGTGTGGTCACGGCTGTCAGTTAGAGAGGCAGCTGTTTGATGTGGAGTCTCCGGGTTGTCTATGTTTTATTTATTTAAGTCAAGTCTTCTCCAGCTTTCCCCTCATTACCCAATAGTGTTACATAGCTCCTTATAAAACACTTTTGCATCACTTTCTTATTCCATTCTGACAATAATCCAGAGAAATGAAGGCTTAATTTTCTGATCAGGTATCCTGTTCAGAAAGACGAAGTGACTTTGTTGTCATATCTGGCAAGAGATGAGGCCAGGCCTTGGGCCCCGGTCTTCTCCACTCTGGTTATTCTCAACCCTGGCAGCATCTTCAGATTATCTGGGAAATTCACCAACTCCCTGGTTCTTCCCCATAATAAGTATGAAAAAATAAAAGTCTGTGAGGGCTTCTAATATGCAGCGAGCTGAAGAACATCTGTGCTATGCCAGGCTGCCAAAGGACTGAGCTCGCAGGAGCCTGTGTTACAGGCAGGTGGGGACGTGCTCTCCAGCATCCCTGCCAGTGGTGATGGTAGGCACACCCTGAGAGGTGACATAGGTTCTGATGTCCTGGGCAGGAAAAGAAGAGAATATTATTAGTACGTCTTGGAACTTTCAGGAAAGCAAAGAAGTAAGGAAAAAGCAAAAGTCTATATGCCTCAGAAAGAAGTGGTACCAACAGCTTAAGGTCTCTTTCTGAAGATTCTGGACCAGCCCAAGGCAAAGCTGTAGGAAAGAGAAATTCTCATCTTCTCCCAGTTGCATCTCCCTCTACCACCACACCCCACACCCCCAACATCAGGTCAGTTTCTGGGCAACTTCTTTAATTCTATGTGAACTTGCTCTCAGGTAATTCACAAGACAGGGAAGATTCCACAAACCAATTCATATTAAAATACTATTGACTGATAATAGCTTATTATTATCCTTTATCTCACGAGTATTTGTAGATTAATAATGCTTAGTCCAGAGAAATGAGTCTCTAAGATTGGTCCTGAGGAAAAGTGCACACTTTTGATAAAGACTTTGGGCAAGGAGGGCATCGTGGTGCTCCTTGCATCATACCAGGCATATTAGCTTTGTTCTTTGGCTCCTCATGGGGAGTGCTGTTTAATTATTTATTCACCAAATATACGGTGAACATTGTCTATGTGCCAGGCATGAGAGGTAATAGCAATGAATAAAATAGACGGAAGTCTCTGCCCCCATGGAACATACATTTTAGTGGGGAAGACAAATAGTAAACAAAACAAACATGGTGTATTACATAGTAACAAATGTGATGGAGAAAAATAAAAAAAGGGAGGGTGATAGGAACAGCACAGGAAGGCTGAAAAGACTCAGTGAGTACAGATCAAGAGATAGAAGAGGGTATCAGGTTCAGGATGTGGCAGAGTAACATTCAAGGCAGAGATAACAGTAAGTGCAAAGGCCGTGAGGTGGCCATGTGCCTGGTGTGGCTGGAACAGAGAGAGAGGGAAAGGAGTAGGAGACCAGGTCATAGAAGATGGCAGGGCTCTTAACATGCAGGGCTTTGTAGGAAATTGTATAAATTTTGTCTTTTGCCCTGGGTGGGAGGGTATTGAGATGTTGCATATTGAATGAACAGGTGTAAAGTCAGATTTGAGCTCTCAGGAGGTGATCACAGTGATCTTGTAGGAGATGATGGTGACTCATCATGGGGACAGAGAGGCCGTAGTAAGAAGTGGTTGAGTTCTGGATTATCTTGAAAAGGTGGATTCAACAATTACTGACTCATGCAGTAGATGTGTGGCGGGAGGGAAAGTGAGCCATGAAGAATGACCAGCAGCTTCTGGAACAAAGAAACTGGCATAAATTGAGGTGGGGAAAGACGGGGGCTAGCACAGGCTTTCAGGATAGGATCAGAAACTTTTTTATCACTGTGTTGAGTTGGGACCTGTTAAAACCAAGAGATGGCAAGACATTGAGGGGAAAATGATAAGGAAGCATTTGGATGTTGGATATATGAGCTTGGATTTCAAGGTGACATCCGGACTGGAGGTTTCAAGTTGGCTTAGGTGCCTATGTCAAGACATCCAGATAGATGCAAAAGAACAAGGTAAGTAAGCTCAGGCCGTGAAGCCAAATTGCCTGGGCTGTACTCCTAGCAAATAATCCAACGTTTGCATCCCTATCTGCAAAATGGAGAAAATAATTAAAGTAGCTCACGGAGGGAGTTGCTGTGACGACTAAGTTGTAAATATATTTAAAGTTTATAGTTAAAGGACTGACAATTAGGGAGTCCTAAAAATGTTAGCCGTTTTTTTTTTGTTTGTTTCTGTTATTATTTTATTACTAGTTGTCTTTTTTGACAGTTTTAAGTGCTTTTCACATCTTATCTCATTTAATCCTCCTAAGAAATGTGTAAGGTAGATATTAATTTTCTTATCACAAATGAAGCAACTAAGGCACAGAGAGGATAAATCACTTGCCCAAGGAGACCCAGTTAGGAAGTGGAGCGAGGAATATTTGAATCTCGTTCTTTTGACCCCAAAGACTGGGCAGTTAATCATTTTTATAAATAGTAAAACCTGGTTTTGTATGCAGGTCAAGACATCAGAAGATTAGAGTTGTAGTTCATATAAATAGCCAAGCTAGAAACTCAATGTGTTTAGGCTCAAAATAATCTTGTGAACAAAGCAACAGGATAATTTGAAATGTCAATGTGACATTCCGTTCCATAGTAAATTAATAAGATGTGACCAGAGGCCTTTCTTGTCATGGCTGTAACAATCACAAGCTGTACTTTCTCTCCTCTCCAATCTCACGCTATGACAATAGGCAATCAGTAGAAACATCCTTCAAATATCGGCTGAGTCCTTCTCATACATAAAGGTGACATATTGGCAGTATCCGATTTTGTTCACGTCTGTTGAAAGAGGTGTTGCTTTCAACACTCTTATGCGACGAAATGAGCAATGTAAACACAGAGGCTGTTTTCTCCAATTAATTTGGGATTGTTAGAAAACGCTCCCATCCTTCCCGCATTCTTTTTGTTGCTGGGGTGATGGTCAGACCCGGGGATTGTGAGTGACTTTGGGGCAAAGGCAAAAGGTCCAAGGCAATAGGAAGCCACCTGATAAAATCGATTGGTCACCCCGCTCCTTACGTTTCAGAATCTTTGGTTGGACATTCCATTCCAGAGCCTTGGTTCCGAGTGTCGTCAGGGCATTGGGCACCTTCTCCCTTCCATCTCGGCATCTGCCTGGATGCCATCTGGACCCTCCCTGCAGCTTTGTTGTGTGAATTATGTCCGGGACCTGCTGTCCACTTGCTACTTTCTGGCACTTGTGTACTAGCTGGTTCTTTAATAATTAAAACCCCATTTCCTAAGTTGGCTGAGGAGACATAACATCCCCATGGGTGAGATTTGTTAGACCCGCGGCCAAAACTCTTCATTAAGGGAGATAAAAGGCCTCTTGGCTGAAACTATAGACTCTCAAACCTGGCAAATAAGCTTATTTTTTAATTTTTTAGAGACAGAGTCTCACTTTGTTGTCCTTGGTAGAGTGCTGTGGTGTCACAGCTCACAGCAACCTCGAGCTCCTGGGCTCAGGCGATTCTCTTGCTTCAGCCTCCCGAGTAGCTGGGACTACAGGCACCCGTCACCACGGCCGGCTATTTTTTCATTGCTGGGGCCAGGTTCGAACTTGCCACCCTTAGCATATGGGGCCGGCACCCTACCCACTGAGACACAGGCACTGCCCCAAGCTTATGATTTTTAAAGTATGGATCTTTCTTTTTCTCTTTTTAATTTCTTTTTATTTTAGGGTATATACATGCTTTGGTTTTTGCACAAATTGAGTTAAGGTGCTACGTGTTCCCTTCCCCCAGACAGTGTGCACCATACCAAACAGGTGTGAATTTACCCTTTCTCCCCACTCCCAGCCTGATTTTCATTGCGATTTATTTCCGTATGTGCACTTAAGTGTTATCGATTGGTTCCAACCCAGTACTGAATACATGGATTTCTTTCTCCATTCCTGTGAAGTTTCACATAGAAGAATGGTTTCTAGTTCCATCCAGGTTGTCACAAAAGATACTAGATTGCTATTTTTCTTTGTGCCTGAGCAATCCTTCACAGTCTGCATATACCACATTTTGTTAAGCCATTCATGTGTTGGTGGGCACTCGGGTTGTTGCCACATCTTTGCGATTGTGAATTATGCTGCTATAAACATTCAAGTGCAAGTGTCCTTTTTATAAATTAACTTTTCTTTTCTTTTGGTTGTATTCCCAGCAGTGGGATTGCTGGATCATATGTCAGGTCCACTTTGAGTTCTTTGAGGTGTCTCCCTCTGATTTTCTGCAGAGGTTGTAGTAGTTTGCAGTCCCACCAACAGCATACAAGAGTTCCTTTCTCTCTGCATCCACACGAGCATCTTCTGTTTGGGGACTTATTGATACAAACCATTCTTATTGGACTTAGGTGATATCTCATTGTGGTGTTGATTTGCATCTTCCTAATGGTTAGAGATAGTGATCGCTTTTTCTTGAGTTTATTGTGCATTAGTATATTTTTATTTGAAAAGTTTCTGTTGGACCTTTCTGTACCTAGGGCAAAGAGTTAATCTTTCTTTTCCTGGAAGGTAAGATTAAGTAGGGAACCTTTAGCCCAGGCGCGTGTATGTGCAGACACATGACCATGGACCTGAACTCACTTGAAAGTGGCACAGACAATACTCACTGTTCAGGCCAGAAATCTGCATCTGTCTGTAACTCTTTGTCTTATCACGTACTCCCCAGCCTTCAGCAGTTCCTGTCAGCTCCACCTCTAAAGCGTACCCATTGTCTGCCCACTGTTCTCCGTCTTCTCTGCCTGCCACCCTGGTCTATCTCTCCATTATCTCTTACCTGTAGTGTTGTGATCACCTCCAGGGGGATGTTTCCAGTTCTGCTTGTCTGCTCACACAGATTATTATCTACAGAGCAGTTAAAATAAATGTGTAAATCATAAACCAGATCATATCGTCCCCCAACTTGGAAACTACTAGCTTCTCAAAAGGTCCTAGGTGCTCTGGTCCCAGCCTATCTCATGGACTTACCTAGTCCCGCTCTCTCCTTGGTCACTAAGCTGAACCACAGGACTTTTCTGTTCATTGAACAGTACAAGCTTATTCTAACCTCAGGGCCATTGTTTCTTCTGCCAAAAAAAGTTCTTTGCCATGGTCTTTCCCACCTGGCTCCTTTTCCTAACACCCTTAGTTGTGAGGTCATTGCCTTAGAGAGCCCTGGTTGTGCTATTTAATCTGGTTCCTTTCTGCCTCTCCATCTTGTCTGTTCATACAACAAATATGTATTGGGTGTCTGCTATGCTTCAGCCACTGGGAAGGGTGCAGTAAATAAGACAATCCCCAATTCTTGTCTTTTGTATTTTACAGATGGTTTGAACTACTTCATAGAACTTTGTTCTATTTGCCTTATTGTTGGTTTGGTTGTTTTAGTCTTTCTCTCTATACCCTCACCCTACACAGACTATGATGAGTAAATAAGTTTGGGGGGTTTCTCTGCATCCCCATGGTGATCAGTTTGAGGAAGCAGAAGTTAGAAGAATCTTCAGACATCGAGGATCAGAGTGGGCACAGTGTGCGGCCCTTCGTTGCTGCCCCCTTGCGTAGGAAAACGTTTTTGAAGATGGGCACACCTACATACAGTTCAAGAACTATGCTGGTTAAAGGAAGTCCACAGATGACATCCCTAACACGATTGGAGATGAGAGAGCCTGTACCCCTTACCTTTTGGTAACGTTAAGTTTTATTTCATTGGATAGAATCTTTTGGATATTGTCTTTCTCTATATTTTGGTTTGTATATAAGAATTACCTAGTAATTCAGATTTTGAAGCCCCATCTCCAGAGATTTTGGTTATTAATTCTAAAATGTAACCCAGGAGTCTGCATTTTTAAGATGCACCCCAGGCGATTCTATATCAGGTTCATGGACTACATCTGCAAAATATGTTATGCAGCATAGCCTGATATTATAAGCCCTGACTCAGCCTTCTCGGGTCCTGGGTGCTTGAGAATCTTTAATGGTAGAATCTCCCAAATTTAGCCGACTGTATATCCAAGTTTGCCTGGGATAGTCCTGTTATATGCCTGTTTTCCCAGACAGATTATCAATAGTGACCACTTTTGCTGTCAAAGTTGCTGCAGTTTGAATGATAAATTATATGGGGACTCTGCGGGGATAGACCTCTTACTAAAAAAGGTGGTTATAAGAAGCTTCCTTATTGGGGTTTAAAAAAGTCTGATCTCAAAGGGATGAAGTGGGAATGTGGTCACCTGGTTCAGGGCTTCTGCCATGGAATGTTTGGAACTGTAGCCAAACTACAAAACAGCAGTCCCATCCAGTCCAGGAATTCCAGTCTCTTTCTTCTCCTGATCGGTCCTCTGATAGACTTACCATGGAAATTCACATTTCTTACTTGGCCTGTTCTGTCCAATACTGTAGCCAATGGGAGCATATGATATTTAAATCCAAGTTTACATTGTATTAATTAAGATGAAAGAAAATAAAATGAAAATTTAGTTTTTTAGTTTTACTAGCCACATTCCAAGTGTTCACTAGTCATGAGTAGCTGATGGCTACTGTCTTAGTGAGTTACAGAAAATCTCCTCATTATAGGAAGTTTTTATTGGACAGGGCTGTCCAATAAAACATAATTGATCCAAATTATGTTTCCGGGGTTATTGCCCACTTGGATTTGTAATTAGTATTTTTATCAGTTAGGAATTAAGAGAAGTGAGAAATTTAGAACTAACATTTTTGACAATCAGAGATTATCTGATACAATCTCTTAATATAAGTAATGAGTAAATAGGTAGAAAGAGTTTAGGTGTCTCTAAGGTCATTTGGTTAGATCTCAAAGTCAGTTGGAGAGCGTATTCAAATTAATTAAGTAACCCTAACTAAATTGTTTGCTATTCAAATTGTTTATCTGTGAAATGGGAACAGTCAACAATGGTCTTTCCTCTGAATGACATTGAAGTAGCCTTCCAGTGTATGCAAATGCCAGCTGCTGAGTAAGCGGCATCTTCTGACATTAAGGGAACGCATTGGCTTTGCCAGGATGCTATGAAATCCTTACTGTAATTCATTCTGGATATGTTAGGAAATTGATCCAAAAAGAAATTTAATCAAAATAGCCATCAACATGATTGGGTCCAAAGATGAATTGCACATTCCATTTTGTCATTAAGTTGACAGAAGCTTCTCCTAATGAGCTGTTTCCCATTTAGAATGGCTAACACTTTAGAAGTTTGAAGAGCTCTTAAGTGAAAGTGATGCTGTTTGCGGCCTTTTCAGATATTTTTGACATCTTCAAAGGACATGGTAAACCCCATTCCTGTCTGTACATTTGGCCTGGTATGACTGATGCCTTGGCCCTCTTCAAAAGAAAGGTCATTTAGTTCAACACCGCTTCCCTCTGTAGAACACGCTTGCCTTCTGGTGGTGGCTCCATTGCTCTGGGAGAATGCTTTGAGATATGTGTGTAGCACATGAAAGATGGTGCACAAAGCCCCTGTTTGATCACTGGTTTGGACTTGTCTTTCATTTCAGTGGATGTGTGAAGAGAAGGGCTGAGGGGAATGTCTACAGGCAGGACAAGAATAATGAGTGTGTTCTGGTTATGAACTTGTGCGTTGTGAACCTGCCAGGCACCAAGCAGCATATTGACTTAAAAGAATCTTAGGAGATAATTCTTGTCATGCTCTGGTACAGGTGAGGAAACTGAGGCTCAGGGGAAGTAAATGTCTCTGATTGTACAAAAAGGAGTCATGATTCTAATGTGAGTTACTTGACTCCAGAGCCCCTATTCTATCTACCACATTATTTTCCTTTATATGTATAGTTTAAAAATGCACTTAGATCTGTTTTCTCATTTGACACTACCCACAGCCTGCTAGGTAGAATGGCAGGTGTCAGCACCCCTATTGCTTCGGTGGATCCTCCGCATGGAACAGTGACTTGTCCAAGGTCAAACAAAATGTGAATGCCCGAGGCCCATATATACCCTTTTGCTTGACACATGTCAAAAATGTCAAAGCACCAGAGTAGGTTGGAAATATTGCCGATGATATTCTTTCCATAAAGCATAATTCTGAATGCAGCAAAAAACTGGAGTGTAGCCAGCACTCCTTGTATGATGAGACATTTGCTCTGTGTGTTTTGATGAAGTCTCAGGAGCTCTTACATTCTGCCGCAGAATGGGATTTCATCTGACTTTCTGAAAAAATAGGAGAGTATTCAAACACCAAAAAGCACCTGATGGGGATGCAGAGACCAGTGATTAAAAGCACAGGCTGGGGCTCCTGGGAATCTTATTTTCAGAAATTCTGAGGTGCAAAATAAGTGTTCAATTTGAGGTACCAATCTTTGCTGGCCCGCTGAGAGCAAGTGACTTCGACCCAGCTGTGTAAACGGTCGTATTAGAAATGTCAGGAAAAATAAAATTTCTTTTTTGGAAGAGGACTATTAAAAAGACAATACTAATAGTAAAATTAGAAATGCATTAGCTTTGTTGTATGAGGCCTGAGACAGCATGACTTTTTGGCACCAGAACAGTCTCTCAAGCACAGAGGGGTAGAGCTTTTGGCAGGCTCATCCTCTCCCATAAGATGGTTATTGCCTCTTCATTCCTATATCATATATCACACACTTCATAAATTGATTTGCAAATCCCATAATATCAAATGTCTATTCTGATCAGCCCTTCAGCCTTTTTAATATTTATATGATTTCCTTTGACAGAGCTTGGTGCAGTCCGTTCCTAGTGCTGAAGGCTGAGGGAAGGAAGGGGTAGCTGCTCAGAGAAGTCTGTGAAGACTGACAGATTTAGTGGCCGTCGAGCACAACAATTGGATTATACTTGACAGATGTACTGTGATGAAATGTAACACTGTCACTGCTTTGGTCTTGACAGTTTTGGAGAAAGATATTGAATGCTATGCCAAAAGTATTACTGTGGTGAGTTTGGATTGCAGAGGCCTGCCGACTTGAACTTGAGCTCATCAAGAGTGAAAAGGAATTTTTAAAAGCTGTTAGCTGTGCCGACTCTCATGCAACCCAGGTTGCTGTATATGCACTTCACGGTGCACCAAATCCTGCAAGGCACGTGTAAGGAGTCAGGCCGGGGGAAGCTCTCAGGAATATTTGACTTAGAGCGTTTTGAAGCCAAAGATTTGGAATTCTGTTTCAGACCTAGGTTTTCTGTACTGCTCGCGTGTTCCGTTATTCATTCATTCATCCTTTCATACAAAAAATTTACTGATAAATTTGCAATTGGGGGAAGGCCTCACTATTAAGTTTATTAGAGCAAATAGATGTCATTTGACAGTGATGTATTAATATGCACTATTCAGTATCCTATCTGCTTAGGGTAGCATTCTTTGAGGATGTTCTTCTAATGATGGGTGTAAGAACCTGGGGATGCTAACTGAATCCAGATGGTCCGTTCAAGTTCTGTCTCCTGACGGAAGGCCTGTTCTCTTTTGTACGTGCAGCTGATACCTAGTGCCTCTAAACAGGCTGACTCCTGTGAGGTCCAGTCTACAGGGATTGAGAGAAGACTGACTCATGACATCGTGCACAAGGGATTAGAATAAAAATATGCCTTAAATAATACTTGGGTACATGTACCCTATGCCAATGTTGAACCAGTAGAAGAATAGTTTCTCTACCCTTATTTTTTGTTTACCTCAACATATTGCTAGAGGGTTATAAATGTTAATACGTATGATACTAGAATACATGGTTTGGTGATGGTCTGGGGTTAGCCTTTTTGCAAATTCAGAAACAATGTTTTCCTACATAGTCATTGTGATTTTTATCCCAGGGGACTTGTTAGATTGTTTTCTGCCAATAACCTTGATCAGGGACATCCTCTGTCTCCCCCCTACATGTTTTGATGTTTCAATACCTTCAAACTTGGAGGAAGAAGATTAAAGTCTTGATACTTTATTTCTCAGAAAGTCTTTCTGCTCTTGCCTAACAAACCTTAAGCTTTATATTTCAGTTAGTATGGGGGAAGGGTAAAATTTCTGTCAATCATCAGAGCTGAATTCCACCCTCTCTTCAGAATAAAGAGAAGAGGAATCCTGACTCATGAGGCCCTCACCTGTATATATTGAATACTGGAAATTCCGTTATGGTCCAGGATTTGGCAAACTAAATACAATTGTATTGGAACCCAGCCACGCCCATTCCTTATATATGGCTGCTTAGTGCTGCAGTAGCAAAGTTGAGCAGTTGCAACAGAGCCCATGCAACCCACGAAGTCTAGAATATTTACTATTTGGCCTTTTGCAAGAAAAAGTTTGTGAACCCCTTTGTTAGTGACTGGGCATTCAGAAATGAAGACATGCTATTGCTGGCCTTAAGGGGGCGCCAACATCAGAAGAGTTGTATTGGAGCTAAGTACCCCGAGGGCTTGTAAAATAGACCAAGTAGTATTACGGCTTGCCTGGGAAAGGTTCCCCAAGGAAGTCACAATTACCCTGGGTCTTGAATTGAGACTCAGCTCAATTCAGGCGGAGGACTGGGAAAAGAGCATCCAAGCATCAGGGAAAGCTTGTGCACAAACAGGAATAATCATGGTGTGCTGGGGAAACTCAGGGGCTGGAATGTAGGTGGCGAGGCGGATAACCTATTAGCACTGGCAGAGGACCTTGTAAGATGCACCTGGGCTTTTGGTGGACTCCGGAGGGGAAGAGAGATTTCAGCTAAGAAATAACCTTATGGGGGTTCTTTGGAAAGATTTGATTTGATTGCAGATCTGCTGGCCTGGAAGGGATTAAGATGAGAGCCCAGGAAACATAGAAAACTGGCTGAAAACTTGCACATTCTTTCTTGTCCAATTGCACCCAAGTTTCTTCCTTCAAATAAGTTCTCTATCTCTATTCCACTCCTAGCCTATCTTGGTTGTAAATACTTCCATACCAGATACAATGGTTATTTTATGTGTGGACTTGGCCTGAGGTGTGTTTGTGAGGTGGTTCCAGTGAGATTAGCATTTGAATCAGTGGACTACATAAAAACTATGTGGATGGCATTATCAAATAAATCCCTTGAGGTCTGAAAAGAACAAAAAAGTGGAGAGAGGAATTCACTTTCTCTGCCTGACTACTTGAGCCGGAACATCAATCTTCTTCCACTGCGACTTAACTTTCTACTCTGGTTCTCAGAACTATACCACCAGCCTCCCAGATCTCCAGATAGTGGGGCTTCTCAGACTCAATGCACCAGGTTTGTTTGCATGCCAAGCTTGAGCTCTCAAAAGCACTGTTCTAATGGGTCTTTCTACTGAATTAAAATCCTAGTAAAGAGAACTTGGCCATGAAACTGTCTCCTTTCTTGCAAGGCATACTGCATACATTCCTAGGTTCTATTTATTTTAGTCCAGTTTGATTACAATTATTTACACCTTTGCCTACCACAATGCCAGGAGTATAGCAGGTACTGAGGTTTGTGGCTAAGTCTTGGTGGCCCGTCGAGCTAGAGTGGTTGATGGGAGCTCTGAGAGACACTGGCAAATGTACTCCAAGGGGGGACTTCCCATGTCAGAGCAGGGTCAAGAGAAGTGTAGTGATCATCTCATTCTAAACTCTGAATTCTTTCTTTTGATCCCCCATCCCACCTTGGCTACTGCTCCAGAAGTAGCATAAAAAAAAACGACGAGAGGAAAGACAGCTTAACTACATGAGAATCATCAAAAGCATTTATCCACATGATTGACAGACTCAGATCCAATTCAGTTTTTCTCTCTTTATTGTGGAAGACTCTGCATCTTATTTTTTGTACTATCTCCAGATTTCTCATGTTCACGTATATGGCCCGCACTTGCTCTGCAGTTGTGATCGTGGAGATGCAATTAGAAAGTGGTGTAGTTGGAGGGTGTGGGTTTCAGGAAGGAGGCTTAGCTTTGGCTCACATGCATGAGGATAGTTGTCAGGTAGAACATGGAGCATTTTCATAGTAGTCGGTAAACAACTGCTGTTTCTCTCAAATGTTCCTGCCAGCTCCCCAAGATGCTCTTTCTTTCTACTCAGCTCTGAGGTTTCCTGGATATTCCCGCATTCTGTTATCTAACAGGTTAATGCCTAGCACAGGAGAACAAAACCCTCCCGATCTATTTGGTTGGTTGGTACCTGAGCTGCTCTGCACCCACATCCTGGCTTTGGGGCTATGTTAGTTGAGGGTTCTCCAGAGAGAGAGATCCAGTAGGATTCTTAGAGAGTTGCCCCTCCACATCCATGGATTCAACCAACCTTGGATTGAAAATATTTGGGGAAAAACCCCAATACAATAATAAAAGAAATGCAAATAAAAAGCTAATATAGTACATGCAGGTATAACAATTATTTATATAGCATTTACCCCATCATAAGTATTATAAGTGATTTAGGGATCAGTAAAGGTATGTGGGAGAATAAATATCTATTTATATGTAAGTACTGCATATTTAGTGGTACTTACTACATACATATATATGTTCATAGTAAGTATGTATGTACTACATATTTAGTAGTGTTTATTTAAGAGACTTGAGCATCAGTGGATTTTAAGAAACAAATACCCTGGGAATCCTGAGGGATGACAGTGTAGATATATGAGGGTTTTTTAGGGGAATTGGCTCAAGCAATTATGGAAGCTGAGAAGTCCCATGATGGGCCCTCTGCAAGCTGGAAATCTCAGACATGCATGGGTAGTGTGGTCTTGGTTCTGAGAACCCGGGGCATGGGTGTAAGTCCTGAAGGTCATAGGTCTGAGAGCTTCATGTGCAAGGGCAGGAGAAGAAGGATGTTTCCCATCTCCAGGAGCAAGACAGTTCATCTTCCCTCTTTGTTTTGTATGTGCCCCTGACTGATTGGATGGTGTCTGCCCACACTGAGGGTGGATCTTTCCCACTTGGTCCACTCAGAGTCACATGCCAACCTCCCTGGGAAACACCCTTCTGGACACACCCCAAAATAATGCGTTAGCAATTCTCTAGGCATTCGTTAGTTCAGTCAAGTGGACACCTATCACTAATCATAAAGGGGCATTCCTGTAAGTGCCTCTGAGGACCACAGCCTACTATACCTGTGGTCACTCACTACCCAGCCTCAGCCCAGGTTTTGAGTACCACTGGGGAGCTGCCTTGGTGCTTGCCAGCCCAGCCTTCCCAGTTTCTGTCCCCTGGCTTCTGTTTCTGAATTTTGTTGATGTCAGAACAAGTTCAGATCTTCTTAAGGGAGATAGAACTCCTGCTGGTGCCACTGACACTCAGACAAACAAATGTCACCGGTGCTAGACCCCAGGTGAAGCTGTGGTTCACCAAAGTACAGGGTCCCAGACCTTTGGGCCATTGTTCACAGGAACCACACTACGTGTAGTATGTTGGGTATATTGGATCTGAGAGCTTTGGAGAGAGAGGGGAATGGGGGTGGGGGTGTGAGTGTGACAGAATGGTAGACATCACAACAGTGGCCAGAAACTGCAGGCTTCCCCCCACACTGGGCACTCCTGAGATAAGAGGGAGGCTGTGGGAAGGGATGGAGCTATGAGGAATGAACAGATTTGTTTGTTCAACAAGACAAACCTTTGGAAATTTACACAACACCTACTCTCAAGGGCATTGCTAATATTCATTTTAATAAAAATGAGAGCTGATTTTTACCTGGGGCTTCTGTAGCAGACACCATATATAGTGGTTTATGTGAGTACTATCCTAACCATCATAACTCCCACTTTAGACGTGAGGAAACTGAAGTTATTTAACGCAAGGACAGCACAGTCAGGATTCCAATGCAGACAGTCTCCAGTGGTGGAGGGCTCAGATTTGACCTAATTAACTATAGCAAGCCAACAAATGATTTCTGAAACTCAGTTGATTATAGAGGCATTGACTACATAAAATATTTAGACCTTATTTAGACCTTATTATAAGAACTAGCAAAAAAAAATTGAATGTAATTGCTGTTACTTAAGCAGAAGCTGAGAGTTCAGCACCATAAAACAACACTGCTGATGGCAAAAGGCATTCACAATTAAGATTACAAATAATCTAATGGTCATCAGTTTAGACGAGTATGATTGCAGTTTTCTGTCAAATTGTGGCTCAGACAGGGGCTAAAGGTCAGCTAATGGCAGCCTCACAAACAGAAGATGATACTAGTAATTGATGATGTTGGTAGAAATTATTTTATTAGATGAAATATATATATATATATATATATATATATATATAAATATATATATATATATATTATTTTTTTTTTTTTGCAGTTTCTGGCCCGGCCTGAGTTTGAACCTGCCACCTCTGGCATATGCAGCCGACGCCCACTCCTTTGAGCCACAGGCACTGCCCTGAACAATATTTTTTTTACGACTTGTATTTGTAAATATATAGTTTGGTTTAGTTAGAGGCAAAATAGGAACAGAAGTTTTAATTTTTTATTTATATATTAAGTAGGGTGTTAAATATTTTAAATATAGTTTCTGATGATATAATAGTTCCACAGCGAATAAATCAAACGAGGATAGGAGAGGATGTGAAAAATGCATCATAAACTGCAACCAGTCGTAAATCGTAATGGGAAGAATTAATATATTGTTTTACACATGCACATACATTTTTTTAAAAGGTAAGAATAAAAATGGTTGAGAAATATGCTCTTGATTTAGCACTGGGGCTGGGAGTCATTATTTCTTTGCTATAAAAAACAATCGGAATTTATGTGGTAGCTCAATTGTGTGTAGCAATGCGCTGCAATTAAGGAAGTTTGGCACAGTGGAGTCGGGTGACTTTTTAAATCACAGGCATCTAAGGTAGATTTGCTGTGATCTGATGCTCTATACAAATTTAGGCAATTTCTGTAACTTTTCTGATCCCTGATTTTCATTCTTAGAAAATGTGAATACCATTATCAGTGTTCTAAACATATTGATAAATATTATTATTAACTTATTTTTGACATCTCTCATGCCTCCTCTGTACTGTCAAGAACATGGTCTCTGGTTATTTATTTGACTTCAGTTATTATCATAAATTCAAGTAATTTCTATTTCAAATAACATTTTTTTTCATTTATAAAAAATACAGAGTCACATAGAAAACTTAGAACACAGAGAGAAGCAAAAGACACTAAGGATAAACATTTCTATCATCCTCAGAGGTAACCATGATAAATTTTCTCAGTCTTTTAATGCATAAGTATACCTTTAAAAAAATTAATTATGCTACATGCACTGTTCTGTAATGTACTTTTTTCAGTGACTATCTATGAACTTCTTTTCGATGTTGTTAAATATTCTACATCATTTTAAGTGGCTGTGTGCTAAGTGACTATAAAAAGCTGAGGGACTTCTTGCCTTGTAAAACAAATCCTCACTTTCTTTGGGCTTTGCTGTTTTTGGTGTGTGCAGTGGAAAAAGATAGGAATTGTTTTTCTAAGGTACGTTTCACCTATTTGTTTTCCCTCATGATGGTTCAGTAGTTTGAAAGATGAGACTCAATCCATACCTTGTGCGTGACAATGACGGGATTTAGTATGATAACTCTCTCGGGGAATTCATTGCCTGCCCAGACCTGGAGCTGGAAGATTTACTGATGCTAGAGGGTTTGCTCTCAGCATGAGTCACATGAAAGGCATGGTGTTACTGTAGATCTTTCTCTTACTCTCTGCAGGAATGCCTGCCTTTGGCTCAGCATCAACTACCTCTGGTTGCTAGAAATATGCAAACCAGCAAGTGACAAATGCTTTTTAGAAAAGTACTGTTGCACTCAAATTGAAAATAGAAGAAGTTGATCAAAGAATAGAAAAAAGAAGACCATTAAAAATTAATCATCTGAGGGCCATAAAGTCAGCTGTAAATCTTCAGCAATAAAAAATTAAATGAAGAAGAAGTTATGTTTTAAACAGAGATTTAAATTTTCCAGGGGAGAATTTGATAGCTACACCGGATCAAGGAGCTGGCAAGATTTATAGGGGAAGCTCAAGTGTCTCGTCCCACGAGAGGCTGCAGAAAGCATAAAATGGTCATCACATAAAATATCATTTATATTATTTAGTATCATTGTGGAAAACCTTGGCTGTAAAAAGAAATGGCACTTTTGACTGGTTGAGAATATTGTTCTCTTCAGTACAGATTAAAGTGGCAAAAAGTGGAGGAATGCTAAAAAAATACATCACTGCTGAGAGAAGCCCAGAGGAAATGTTACAGAAATATTTAACATTAGAGCGTTGTCATTCTCCAAGTAATAATGTTTATCTTTCTTGTCCAAATACCAAAGCCTAAATTTGGGAATATGTACTCGGTGACAGGTCATCTCCAGGTGGGCTTAATAAATGATCAAGTCCTGGGACCGAAAAGGAAGGTCAAGCCAGATTTATTACAGTTTCTTAGCAAAGTTGGCACATACTTTAGAGTTCTCCTGACAAATCCTTCAAATTGGGATTGAAACGATACAGTTATCTTTTTCTCCCTAATATGAAACTTTTATTTAAGGTTGAATAAAAAGGAAAGAAGCACAAAAGTAAAGGAATAGAAATACCAGAAAACCTATATTATGGTGCTGCAGATGACAATGGCAAAGATGGATCAGTTCAACAAAGAAAGAGAGGAAAAACCAATAATCAGCAACTTGCTAGGAAAGAGAATGAAGAATGGGGTAGGTAAACTTATGACAATATTTAATTAACTAACATTGTTACTGCATTATTATTATTATATTGTATTTCAGGAAACTGTGGAGGTACAAATATTTTGGTTATAGAGATTGTGTTTGTGTCCAAATGAAAAGTGTGTCCATTACCTACACAGTGTGTATTGTACTGTGGGGTGTGAATTACCATCCCTTCCCCTGCCCTCCCACCTATTTGAATTTGATGAGTGTTATTTCTCTATGTGCATGTAAGTGTTAATAGATTAGTTCCAATTCAATAGTGAGTGCACGTGCTGTTTGTTTTTCCATTCTTGTGATATTTCACTTAGAAGAATGGTCTCCAGTTCTATCCAGGTTGTTACAAGAGATGAGTAAGACATTCTAATATAATAGTTAAGAAAAATGGTTTTGGCAGCAAAGATAGCTCTACTTACATCTTGGCTGTGCCAGTTACATGAAACGTTGGAGAAATCATTTCTCTTCACTGAGCTAATTTCTTCACCTGTAAAATGGGAAAGGAAATTATCGTATTCCCTGCATGGGGTGTCAGTTATCATGTTTGAAATATGCAATGTAAAGAATTTAACATAGGCCAGTGTACACAGTTAAATGGCAATTTTTTTGCTGTATGTTTTCTTTTTATTGAATCATAGCTGTGTACAATAATTCAGTCATGGGGTACAGTGTGTGGGCTTGACATACAATCGGAGATATTTTCATCTACCTGATTGACATACCATTCATGAGATTTTCTCATTTACTATGTGAAAATATTTTTGATCCATGTTTAGAAGTTTTCTCCTGACCCTTCAAATATGCACCGCAAGTGTGATCTCACCCTTAATCCTCTCTCCCCTCACCCTCTCCCTCCCCTTTCCTCCCTCTCCCCTTTCCCCATCTTCTTGTGCAATAAATGGGTTGTAGCCTTCACTTGAAAGATAAATTTGCTTCAAATTAGGGATGTATACATTGGATACTTTTTCTTCCATTCTAGAGATACTTTGCTAAGGAGAACATGTTCCAGCTCCATCCATGTAAATATGAAAGAGGAAAAGTCACCATCTTTCTTTAAGGCTGCAGAGGATAAAGGGCGAGATCACACTTGTGGTGCATACTTGAAGGGTCAGGAGAAAACTTCTAAACACAGATCAAAAATATTTTCACATAGTTAATGAGAAAATCTCATGAATGGTATGTTAACCAGGTGTATGAAAATATCTCCGATTGTATGTCAAGCCCGCACACTATACCCCATGATTGAATTATTGTACACAGCTATGATTCAATAAAAAAAAAAAAAGAGAGAGAGAGAAGATCAGTACAAAGATATGATCAGATTCCATGTCTAGTACCTGGAGGAAGTGATAAGGACATGGTAAGGAATTCATTTCTTGTTTGAGACCCCTCTCACTTCCCTGTTGTCAAAGAATAACTGCTGATAACAAGACAAAATAAAATTTTGACTTGGTTCTTCTTTGGTCTTTTTTTTTTTTTGCTGAATTTTTATTTCTGCAATAATACTTATGGGGAAAATTTGTGAAATATCAAGGTTTCCAGGTATTAGTACCCAGGGATTTTTGATTTTACATGTATTACAGGAAAGAAATGGAGAAGTATGACAGGATAAAATCCTAAAATTAGGATCACAGAAAGGTTTAATTTTCTGCAATAAGCCTATGAGAAGGGCCAGCTGGACTCTGCCTGGGCTCTGAGAGTGAGGGCTGAAATCAAAGGCAGGGACTGCTGGTGACCTCTTGCAGGTTAAATTAGGGCCATCCCTTTGTTAAGTTTCAGGGAAGTAAATGCCAGGAGGGTTTTGTGAGTTCCTGGAAGTTTGGGGAAGTCTCCTCCTGGCCTGGAGAGTAATATTTAGGTATGGATTTAAAAGCTCATCAGATATAGTGAATAATAGTGATCTTTTAAATAAGAAGTTCAGATGCAGACCAGTAAAGGTAGGGAAACTGAGAAAAATAAGAAGTTAAATTAGAGCAGGATGAACTCAAGCTATGAGCACTCTATATATTTATTATTTACTCTTGAGATTTATATTACCATAATTTATAGCAGTTTATTGAAAACAGTATAATTTTACTTTAAAAATACAGTTTATCCTTGTTACTCATAGATTCTTTATGTTTAAACTTGTCTACTTGCTAAAATGTATTTGTGATCCCAAAATCAATATTGGCGGGCTTTCACTATCATTTGTAAATATTTGCAGAGTGGCAAACAATTAGAGCGACCTCCCTACCCCAAACCAGGACATGTTTCCAGCTGAGATGGAACAAGGTGACATTCCACCTTCTCATTTCAGTTGCACACTATCAACTTTTCACATTCTATTTATTGTCACAGTTTTATTGGTGATTTTGCTAATTATATTTTAGAGAATATAATTACTACAAATAATGAGAATCAAGCATTGACTTAAACAATACTGAATTATTTAAAGAGAGAAGTAGAGAGTTTCACTTCAGGCAATGGCCGACTCATTGGTTTCAGATCTATCTTCTCAACAAAAGCAACCATATGAGCTGGACAAAATGTTCATAAAGTTTTTGAGGCACTAGGAGCTGTAAAGGCAGCAAGGACCTGTGGGGCCAAAATTCAGGAATAAGGGGGAGCTCATAGAGGTCAGTAAAACAATACTGGAAGAAACCAAAAAAAAAAAAAAGAACCTAAATGGAGGGATACACCATATGTACGGATTAGACAATTAAATCTCATGAAAATGTCAGGTCTTGCCAATTGATCTAGATTCAATGTAATTTTAATCTAAATTCCAGGGATCCAGATGGCTGAAGCAAGCTTGAAGAAGAAGAGCAAATTTTGAGTATTTATTTATTTATTTATTTATTGAGACAGAGCCTCAAGCTGTCACCCTGGGTAGAGTGCCGTAGCATCACAGCTCACAGCAACCCCAATTCCTGGGCTCATGCGAGTCTCTTGCCTCCGCCTCCCAAGTAGCTGGGACTGCAGGTGCCCACCACAACGGCCGGGCCATTTTTTGGTTGCAGCCGTCATTGTTGTTTGGAAGGACCAGGCTGGATTCGAACCCACCAGCTCAGGTGTACGTGGCTGGCGCCTTAGTCTGCTGAGCCACAGGTGCCAAGCCAAATTTTGAGTATTCACATTAGCACATGTGAACACTTATTATAAAGCTTTAGCAATTAAGGCAATGTGGTGCCGACATAGGAATAGATCAACAGACCAGTGGAGTAGAATACAGAGTCCAGAAACACAGCCACATGTATTTTGACACTTGATATATAACCAAAGTGACACTTCAGAGCAGGAACAAATGATGCTGTGTTAATTGACTATCCATATAGGAAAAAAAAAGAAAGAAAGAAAGAAAGAAAGAAAGAAAACCACCCCATCTTACATCATCAAACAGTAAATGTGAGTAGATTGTAGATAGAAATGGGACCTGTGAAATGAAGCTCTTAGAAGATAATAAAACATATTTCTTTGGAGTAGGCAAAGATTTCTTAGACAAGACACAATAGTAGGGAACATAAACAAAAAATATAGGTTCATTGTGCAGTACATTAAAAATGTGAACTTCTGTTCATCAAAAAGCTCCCTCATAAGTATTAAGATGTAAGTTACTTAGCTGATTGCACAGTTTCCAGATGGGATGTAGAGACCCACCTAATTCTGAAGAGCATACTGAGGGTAGGGAAGAAGAGTTTGTCTGCTGGTTTCCATCGAGCTCCCATAGTTCACCGTCAAAGTACTGCACATAGGGCATTAGCTCTTTTACATTTCCAGTTGGCCAGCTGGCCTTTCCGGGAAACCTCTAAGGAACCTTGAGGGAGTTGGTGGGAAGGGCCAGGCCCTCCATTATGTGGTAGGACAGCTTGGGAACCAGAACCGCTATAGCTCCAGGCATGATGGGTATGAATCGCTTAATTGTGGAGGTGAGGGGGACGTATAAATTTGATCCAATATACAGTCTAATGGAAAAGTTGGCAAATAACCAGATAAGCATTTTTAAGATGCTCAAATGGCCAATAAACACATATAAAAGTTTGCTAATTCAGTTTTCATAGAGATTTTACAGAATATAATTACTGCAAATAAATGAGGAGCAAGTATTGAATTAAATAATTCAAATAACCTCATTTATCATCAGGAAAATGAGAATTAAAACCACAATGAAATACCAGTACATCCCCATTCTAATGGCTAAAAGTGGAATACCTGACATATAAAGTGTTCGTGAGGATGGGAGACTGAATCTCTTAAATGCTGAGAAGTATAAATTGCTACAATTTGGAGCATAATTGGATGTGACTACTTGGCATTTCCTACTAATGATGATTACATACATGTTACAGTCCAGCAATTCCACTCCTAAGCAAATAACAGAAATACATACATAGGTTCACAAAAATAATGTACACAGATGCTAATAGTACCAATATTCATAACAGTTCCAAAGTGTATGCACATTTTTATCAGTACTGGATCAGTAAACCGTGGTATGCTCACACAATGGGGTACTACATAGCAGTGAGGAAGAAGAAGTTGCTGCTGCATGCACCAACATGGGTGATTCTCACCAACATCAGATTAGGTGAGATAAATCAGATGCAAAAAAGTAGAGTGCATCATTCCATTTTTTTAAAGGTTAAAAACAAGTAAACAAGTAAAATTAATTAGAGTGCTAGAAGTCAGGAGATGATTGTCACTGGGAAGCAGCGTATGGATAGTGACTGGGAAAGCACAAGAGTGGGGTATTTAAAATGCTGTCCGCACCTGATTGGAGGTTAAACAGTGTGTGCACTTTGTGTTAATTTATTGAGCAATACACTTATGATTTATAGATTTTTCTATTTGTATATTTTACGTTTATTAAAAATAAAAAGAATAAAACATAAATATGTAAGATAAACAGAAATATCTGCTATAGAAACTGAATTTTTGATTATTGTGTTATCACTTTCTACATATTTTCAGCCTCTAAAAGTCAAGGTTCTACTATGCCACACAAATGTAACTGACAAGCTATGACTAACTGTTACCAAATGATAGTTAAGAGTACTTACTATGGGTCTGATACTATATACTTACTATGCTCCAAGTCATTTGACTATAGTTACTATTTTTATCCTGGTCGAAGGCTCAACAGGTAATTACTATTGTTCTCTGATCTCTTAACCATTGCTCAGCACTGCCAAACTCAAAGCATGGCTTTCTGACCCATCTTCCTCCTTGAAGTTATCACACCTCAATTTCCATTGCACTAGATCTTTTCTAAAGTGTGTTTCAAGAATAACAATATTAGTGGATGTTAATGAAGTTTCTTGTATCTGAGAGGTGTTTTTTTTTTTTTTGCTCAACATTTTAGGAAACCCCTAGATTAAGGATGTCCGTAAAGTTTATGTGCCATTTAAAATAGTGTGCAACTTAACAGTATGAACACCCTGTATAATTTGAACAATTCTCATCATTAGATGACTTTTCAGATAGGGATTGTTGAAGAAAGGAATATAATATACAACATTTCTCAAACTTACTAGACCAATGAACTCGACCCCTATGATTTGATTCTCTCAGTAATGTCCTACAGATCACACTTTGGGAAGGGTTTTGTTACATCAGTCATTCCTGGCATTTCCACCCTTCTTGGCTATTCCTTCCTGGTCTCCATCACAAAGGCCTGTTTTATGGACCACCTTTTAAACACTGGTGTTTTCTAAGGTTCTATTTAGAAATGGAGGCTCCTATCATTTATTTTATTTTGTATACTTCTTTCCTATGAAAGAAATCATGCTGCACTTACTATCTAAAATGTGATGACACCAAAATGAACCTAGATCTCGCTTCTAAGTTCTCTAGCTAAGTTTTCAAATATCTATTAGTTGACTCCAATTAGATGCTTCAAAAGCATCTTTGATTAAATAGGTTCAAACAGGAACTCATGAGATTCTCCTAAAGCCTGCCTCATCCATATGCTTTATCAGTGACCATTGCCTCCAAGTGTCTACACCTCTCTGAGCCCCACTTCCCACTCACTGTGGAAGTCACCTGGTCCTATGTTTCCAGTTTGTATAATATGTCTTGAGTCTATTTTCTCCTCTGCATTCCCGCAGTTGTTTTAGTAATGTCTGCAGGTCTTCTTGCTGCATTACAGCTAAACAGCGACATTCCCCTAACAAGCCTCATGGTATCTCATCACATCTTGCCCTCATTTGCTTCCCTGAGATTAACGCAAACCCCCTTCTTACCACTGTCCCTTGTCTCCTTCTGACAGTGGCTGGACCTCATTGGACCTCACTCAGTAGCCAGGAATGGGGATGGCTTCTGCCTTAGGCTAAGTGTGGGGTGAGAACGATCACGGTGGAATCCCTTCATGACTGTCTCAATCGGTGACTGAAGTTGAGGCCAGTTCTGTGACTGGTATAAGCAGAAAAGTCAAAGAAGGAAAAGAAGGGGGTAAATAAATATTTAAAAGGATTAATGTTATCTTCTCTGAGAGTCAATATATTGATTTTCAGTGTTCGAGGCATGTTGTAATTCTCCCTTAGTGTTTCTTATTTCCACCAAAGATATGAAGTTAAGAATATTTTCTAGAGGTTAGCCAATTTCTCAGAGTGAAAATTGCAAAATGAAACAAACTTTCCATGAATTAAATAATATATTGGGGAAAAAATTATTTTAACAGCTTGAAGTAAAAAGCATTCTCCTAAGACGTTCTGAACAGCTGCCCCGTAGGCTTGAAGAAGGGAGGTAAGCTTAACCAGTTAGAACAAAGTGGGGTGTCATAGTCTAGCTTCTCAGATAAGGTGGAATAGGTCAGAAGAGTGACATGAGAGTAGAGGGGCCCTGTGAATAAAGGTAAAAACATGTTTACCTGGCTCGTCTTGAAATCAATACATGTATTTAGAAAACACTGCCAGTGAAAGGAGCAGCCTATGGGAAACCAAAACAAATGTGGACGTTGCTCCCTAACAAGTGTGTAAGGAAACAGACTTCGAGAGAAAGCCTGGAAAAAACAACAAACGATGGGAGGGGGAAGCAAACTAAAATATATTAGAAACCGACCCGAGGCAGGCACAGTGCAAGGTATTTTCAATTTGTCTCTCACTCTCTCATTTACAATGCTGTTGAGGTACAACTGATTACACAATTTTGACATTATACATGAAATGTATAATTTGGTGAGTCTTAACATGTATGTATGAGCATGAAGTCATCACTACGATTGTGATAATGCGTATTTATATTATTCCCTAAAGTTTTTTCTTCTCCTTTGCAATGCATCCTTTCCAAGGAGACCACCTGGATACATCTAGGAGATGGATTATTACAAAATGAAATCTAATAGGCAATCTGTGAATGTAGAATAGGGCTCATATGTATTTTCTCTAATGGTGAAATTGCCACACTCAATTCTACCCCAAATAGTAGAAAGAGCACTTTTTTCTTTTACCAAATGTTGAATCATCTTCTGTAATATTTGTGTTTTCCAGAGCTCTTTTCCTCTGACATAATTCAGAGATAATGAACTCTGAATTTTACCTGTGCACAGAAGTATCTCAATGGCCTTATCTGGCTTACCTAGAAATGACTTACTGCATTCTCAGTCGCTCGGGGTCAAAAATTAGCACTCAAATCAGTGTGGCAGGTAGGGACCTCTTTTTCACTGCATTGGCCAGGGTCATCATTCCCCTCCGTTTCATACTTTTCACATTACCGCCACAACCAAGAGTGGTTTAGAGATAGAGATTAAGCAGAATAAAGGTCATTAAATTCTCATACTTGTGTTTACACTGTCCAAGTTCAAAGCCAGTAAAGGGAAAATAGCTGCTGCTAAACTTTTCAAGACTTTCAATAGCTAGAAAAGACAAAAATGATCTATAAGGATTTGAATGAATAAGTAGCTTAGTGTTACCAAGTACTAACTTTTCTTGAGGAGCACTGCCAGTAGTGCCAACAGACAGGGAGTACGCTGTGCTGGACTGATGGGTGAATTGAGTTCTTAAACTAAAATTTTAAGTCTCTGTGATACTCTGAGTGACTCATTGTCTCTCTCTGTAAATTCTCCCACAAGTGAACATTGACTTCTCCATCAGAGTCTCGAAAACCAAAGAATGGTCAAGCATATAGGTTCTTGCTTTCCTCTGTGTCATGGCCACAGACCACACTGAGACCTCAGGGCACCAAAGATGTCCTATCGGTTATGGGAAAATAAGGTCAAAAAATACAGAAATGAGCCTCTTGCTATGTTCTCTGGGCAACATAACTTCAAGCACAGCTTTCGGTGATGGCTGATAAACATCATGCTATTGTTTGAATGTATGCGAACCTTCAAAGTTCATATGTTGAAACCTGACCCCCAAAGTAATAGTATTAAGGGGCAGGTCTTGCAGGTGATGAGGCCATAAGGTTCGTCCACCCTTCCTGTTATGTGAGGCAGCGGCAGTGAGGTGCCATCTTGCAAGCAGAGATCCCTCAGTATGTGTGTTACTCTCTGGCATCATGACCATGAACTTCTCAACCTCCAGAACTATGGTTTGTAAATTACCCAGCCCAAGGGATTTTATTATATATATAGCAGTAGGAATAGGCAAAGACAACATAATCTGTAGCCATTGATTATTGGAGGCATAAGGAGAAATACATTGATATGTCAAAAGAAACTCCCGATAGCTACTGTCCCCAATCCTGGAACCATGGAACATTACTGGTCCCTGGCCTGTTAGGAATCAGGCTGCTGAGTATCACTGCCTGAGTTCCACCTTCTGTCTCTCTTTCCCCACCCACCTCCCATTCAAGGAAAATTTACCTTCCATGAAACTGGTCCCTGGTGCTAAAATGGTCAGGGACCACTGTCTAATAGTGATGGGTGGATGCTGAAGTGGAATGGACATGTGTAGTGTGATGACATAAGGGCTTGGGTTAAGAGCAGTTACCATTAAATCATGACAATGCTCTTCAAAGTCTATCATAATGACTTAAAATATTTCATTGTAACATTCAAAACCTTTAGACTCTCAGGAAAGGAAGTGTCATTAGAATATATTACTTTAATGATTTCTGGTCTTGCAGGAAATGGTCTATTTACAACAAGATCATTATTTCAAGATTCATGGGCTTGCTTTTGTTTTGAAACCTTGGTGGCACTGTGCTGAGATTGATCACCCATCCAGTCATGCATCTCACTGGTTTTCACTTGTTGTTCTGTGGGGGTTGATATGGATAAGCCTGTGATTCTTCCTTCTTGTGTAGATTTCCTTCCTTTTCTCATCCCCCAGAGCAAAATAGAAACAAGTTATTTTCAAAACCAAAGGCAGCGCTGTGAAACCATTAATCTGGAGCTAAGAGGGGAGCACTGGGTTGTGTATCTTGCGGACACAAAATGCAGCCATGGGCGGTGATGCTCCTAGCACCAAGGAAGGAAGAGAAAATGAAATGTTTCAACAGAGAAGTCAGCTTTAGGAGGGAAGATCATTCATTTTGGGGTTTAGAGTTAAAAAAAATAAACTTCTTAGTTCCCTGTATAAAAATAATGGGGACAACACCAGGATAGCGATGTTATAGGAAGATAATGTTCACGTGAAGCAGGTATGCACTGGTTTTTCTAAACTAACACAGCATGTTCTATGTGTATTAGAGATGCAATATACAATCCATTTATTCACTTTATTCCTTTACATTTCTGTTGGTACTGATAAAATACGAGCTCACAGTATCTAATTCTTGGGTGGTAACAATAATCCAAGGGAGGTGTCTGTACCTCTCTTCCCCTCTCCCGCCTTTCTAGTTCATTCTATCCTGTCCTGCTAAAAGAATAGTTTTCCCAGGCTCGGCGCCTGTGGCTAAACCGGCTAAGGCGCCAGCCATGTACACCTGAGCTGGCGGTTCGAGTCCAGCCCGGGCCCACCAAACAACAATGATGGCTGCAACCAAAAAATGGCCTGGCGTTGTGGCGGGCGCCAGTAGTCCCAGCTCCTTGGAGGTGGAGGCAGGAGACTTGCTTGAGCCCAGGAACTGGAGGTTGCTGTGAGCTGTGATGCCACAGCACTCTATCCAGGGTGACAGCTTGAGGCTCTGTCTCAAAAAAAAAAAAAAAGAATAGTTTTCCCAAAGCACCAGATTAACCACTCTCAGTGAAAAATCCTTTAATATAGCAGTTCTCAACTTGTGAGTTGTGACCCCTTTTTAACAATGAAAATATAGTGCGGCATTAGGAAGGTTGAGAACCACTGCTTTAATAGTTGTTCATTTGCTAAGAAACAAAGTCTAAGTGTGAAAATCAAAGCGCTCCGTCATCTGCCTGAGTTTTTGTTTCTTCAGGCACCAATGCTGTAGTCAAACTGAGCCCTGTTCGAGAAATGTGCCTTGCCTCAACAAGAGATTGTACCAATTGGGAATATTCTGTCCCAGTCTAAAAGGGCCTTCCTCCCAATCCCAACCTCTACTGTGTATCTGTTACCTCCTGGAAGGTTAGTTAAATGTAGTATTTTTATCACTTACCTTCACCAGAATTAATCTTGTATCTCCTATACTTTCTTGATATTTTGTTCATTCCCTTATGGTATTTTATTAATGTAAGTCCATGATTGATATTTACTTACTTATTTATTTTGTAGAGACAGAGTCTCATTTTATCACCCTTTGGTAGAGTGTCGTGGCCTCACACAGCTCACAGCAACCTCCAACTCCTGGGCTTACGCGATTCTCTGGTCTCAGCCTTCCGAGTAGCTGGGACTATAGGTGCCCACCACAATGCCTGGCTTTTTCTGTTGCAGTTTGGCCAGGGCTGGGTTTGAACCCACCACCCTTGGTATACGGGGCGAGTGCCCTACCCATTGAGCCACAGGCGCCGCCCCATGATTGATGTTTATTTGAGAAGGTCTAACTTGGTGTCTGTCCATCAACCAACACAGGTAATGTTGTGTCAATGGGTTCAAAAGCAGAGAACCGGCCCCTCCTTGGGTTTTACTAAGCTGGCCTTCAAGAATATAGTTAGCTTTCTCTTAGGTTAAGGGGGAACCAAGGTCTAAAAACTTAATAGGAGAAGAACAATTACTGTAGATAATTATCCCACATTTTCAGCATTTTGTGATTATCTCAAAAGGGTAAAGACTGTATACTTTTTTATTACTTTATTCCTAGTACTTGATATGTAATAGGAGTTCAATAAAGTAGTTTCGGAAAAAAGTGCCTTTCTTTTGCATTTGACTGCAGCTTCTAGAAGGCAGCAACTGTGCCCTGTTTATGTCCGTCCTCTCTGTGCCTGTGTGCCTTGCACCCAGTAGGTGCTTGATAAACTTGTGTTTCATCACTTAGAGGGTAGGTCAGAGCCTTGAGAAGTCTACTAGGGTTCTGCTGTCGTAATAAAATAGAAATAGTGGAAGCAATGACATGTCATAATAAAATAGAAACAGAAGAAATAATGGAAAATAACAGAGCATTTTAAAATATCGACAATTTTCACATTTTAAAGTCTCCCAAACTTCTTGCCAGAACTCTTTCCCATAGTGCTGAAATAACTGCTTCTGGTCAGTCTGTATTTTCCTAAAACTACAAATTCAATATTATCAAAGAGTGATGGCATGTCACGTCAAAAATTCTTTTGAATATTAAAACACATGTAACTCCCCAAAAGAATAATGGGACATTAATCTTCTACATTATTTCATAAATAAAAGGAAATAGTGAAACTCACACATATAAAAGATATGTCTATGCCAGAAAATGATAATACTTTAAACTGAATAAATATGAGCAGCTCACTATATTCTCTTTATTTCTTATTGCATCCTAAATAGATAAAAACTTTGTCGTAGACTAATGTTATTAGGCTTTTATTTTTAGCCTCTTTACATACAAGTTGCATACTCTTAATTAAAGTTTCTACTAACTATGTCCAGGGAGGTGTTGCCAAGCAATTATAGGTCATTTTTCTTTTGGTATCTGTATCTCTGTGTTTTTTTTTTTACACCTTCTAGCTATAAAGTACCTTTCATTAATCCCTCTGAGAACGTTGCCTCTCCTCTGGTTTCCTGTAAATGAGTAGATTCATTTCTCTTACGTATGTGTCCTCTTCATTCTTTGCCTACTTTATTCTTCATCAAACAAATGACTGTGCTTCTCTACGCAGGTTGTTCTGTTCTCTCCCTTGTAGTTTCACCTCGCTTCTCATTTTTACTTCTGTTTTTCATAGTGTATCTAAATAAAATTTTATAACCTGCTTCTTTGTTCTGTACTGCCTTTAGATTAAAGGGTAACAGGATATGAAAACATAACTTTCTGTCTCAGTTTTGCTGAGGCCTAAAAGCTGAGCTGTAACTACAGTAATTGCTGACTCCCTCTGCATTGTATAGGAAAATGCTAGCTCATCCCTGTGGGCCTCACAAAGAGGAAAGTTCCAGATTGGTGAGGTCAGCATCAGCCAGGCCTCCCACTCCCACAACCCTGAACAATCTAGGAGACAGGATATTTGGAGAGAAGGTGTTGAGGTGCTATGACATTTCTCCACTGGAGAGAGGAGTTTGCTTCTCCCTTAATGATGTTTTAGGGCCAAGTGGGTTTCTAAGACGCCCATTTAGAGAGTTTGCTACGTGTCTGTCAGAGGGAAGTTTGCAGAGTGACTGCACTCCTAACACTAGCAAAGATCCCTGCCTCTGTCCTGCTGTGCCTTCTCACCTGTTCTTTCTCTTTCATGCTCTGTCTCTTTCTCTCTCTCTCTGAAACTGTTTTCCAGACTACAGTGCCATGGAGTCAGCCTAGGTCACAGCAACCTCAAACTCCCGGGTTTAAGTGATCTTTCTGCCTCAGCTTTCTGAGGAGTTGGTACTACAGTCACCTGCCATAAGGCCCAGCTAGTTTTTTTTTTAACCAGTAGAGACGGGTCTCACTCTTGCTCAAGCTTGTCTGACACTCCTGAGCTCCAGCAGTCCACCCACCTTGGCCTCCCAGAGTTCTAAGATTACAGGCATGAGCCACCATGCTTAGCCTTCTCTGGCTCTTTTCTCTTGCCCACTCTGATAAAGCAAGCTGCCATGTAGTGGGTTGCCATATGGAGAAGCCCATGTGTCAAGGAACTGAGAGTGACCCCTTCCCATAGTCATCAAAGAACAGAATCTTGCCAGTAGCCACATGAGTGAGTTTAGAAGAGGATCCTTTTCCAATAGAGGTTTAATAAGAGTTGATAGCCCCGCTAACACCTTATTGCAGTCTTCTGAGAGACACTGAGCCAGAGGATCCAGCTAAGTCACAAATAGATTCCTGAAGCACAGAATCTGCAAGATCATTAATGTTTTGGGAACCAACTCTGGACTCCATGAATGGCAGTTGGTCTGAGGATGTCTTAAAAGGGATCTCCTGATGGAAGAACACCTGGAGTGGTAGGTAAAAGCACCCAAGAGAAAGATGGTCATTGGAAGGACACAGTTACAAAGGAGGAGAGACACTGCCCACATCAAAGGACTTGGGGAAGGTCTTGGGGTGTAGGGGTGGAGAGTAGGTAGGAAACTCTATGGGGAAAGAGCAAAAGGGTCCCATGAATGAAAAAGTCTGTATTGTCCATGCATTACTCCCACAGTATTAATGCCTAATTATAACAGTACCAGCCTTGCAATTCTCTGGACCCTTGGGCTGGACCTTAAAGAGCTTGGACACAGCAGCTCAAGGGCCAGGGGATAAAACAAGGTGGGAAGGAAGGAATAACTCACCATGCCTGGACTGAGTGTGGGCGTGGGAAGGGATGGGCCCTCTGAATGAGTCTGTCACTTTAACATTTGACTAGATAAGACAGGAATTATCTGATTATTTTCTCAAAGTAGATCTTTAGCTACTTAAAAAGTGACTATAGGCCTTTTTTATTATCTTAAAATGATGGGAGAAGACATGGATTCCACCTCACACTTTATCCACGGGGGGACTTGCAGAAGCCACATTCTGGGTTAGAAACATCTTTTTTGTGTTCATCTATAGAGGTATCTTATACATTGGAGGATGCTTAACAGCAACCCTGGCTTCCACCTACTAGATACTACTAGCATTCCCTCCTAGTTCTTACAATCGAAAAACCTCTAGAAATTGCCAAATCTTCCCTGGGGTAGAGTACAGGATTGCTCTTAGTTGAGGACTACTGGTTCAAAGAAAAACAGTGTTATTTCTGTCCTTAAGTTTTACTAAGCCAAGATAAATCAATAAGATGGTTATGGGAATCAAATGGAGAACTTTTAGAACTCCTCTCCGGCCCTCCAGGGTCTTGTGTGAAGGAAATTCATGGGAAATGGATTTGACACCTGGCAAGAATAACTCATCAGAGATATCCATATCTGTGCATGATGGAACAACATTTTTCTGACTCATGACCCTTAGGAAGTTGAGCATATTCCTCTTTGTGCTAACCATATTCCTTTTTGGATTATTTCTTGGTCAAAGAAATTCAATGATAAGTAACTACAGCCTCCCCCAATCCTGTCCTCAACCATGTGCATGTGCCCCACAAACATGTTCCTCCAAAAAAGTTTGACTTCCATCGGATAGTGAGGCCTCCTTAAAGAAGTTCAGTTGCCATGCTGATTGTGTATCCTATAAATTTCCTAAAAAATTTTGAATTACACACTTAAAATGAACTCATTTAATGTTCTGTAAATTATATCTTGGTAAGGCTATTACGAATGGAGTTTAAATGGCGGAAAGGCAGCCCTGATGTGTTTGTACCTCTGCAGGTCTCCCCTCTGCTTCTTTCTGCTATTATTGGAAGATATATAATACTTTCCTTCGATTACCATTTTCCTACTTAATTGTTTCTTTCAGAATTTATCACAGTTCCTTTAACTTAGCTTGTGGCGAAACCCTCAGACCCTGGCCCTCCGCTGGTGAGAAAATTTCATTTCAAAAAATTGGAAAGGGAAAGAGCTTGCTCATTTTTATTTGATTTTAGTTATTGTTGTGCAGCTAAGTGGTCTCAGGCTTGTTTTGTCTCCACATATTGAGCTTGGATTGAGGTTATTTTTCAAAAGTAGATTTTGCAGGTAACCAGTGTGTTATATAGAAGGTAATGTTTGGGGCCTGAGGAAAGAGAAGCGACTCTGTAAACACGTTCCACAAAAGTTCATCTGTTGTGAGTTCATCTGAAACAGTGCAATTGATCCACTTATCAAAAATAATGGCCACCAAGAGGAAAAGGGATTGATCTCTCTGACTTTGGCTTTTCTAAATGGACTAGAGTATTGAATCTATTATAAAATATAGTGTCTATCTATGGACAGTGAAGTAGAACCCATAAATTACTTGCTTTATTAATTTTTTTAAACAGTTTGGATAAACTAGTTCATTTAAAAATGCCTAGAAAATCTGAAGGTAAAAATTACTTCAAATAACTATGTGTTTTCATTTCCTTGGCATTTTATACTTTTAATACAGATTCACATTTGTTATCGTAATTATGCAGGCTTGGTCCCATTTCAAGATGATGGGAGGGGGATAGAGAAGATGAAATTCATCAGGAGAACACAACAATTTGCTTCCTAGCCTGCCAGCCATGGTTTTTAAAAATGCATTTAATTTTTAATAACACATTAATTCATATTAATTATAAAATACAAGAAATACAGAAAGTACAAAGAGGAAAAACACGTCCCTCATCTTTCTTGCCAGTAAATGGCTATAAGTAGGTGTCATTAGTGCAAAGGAAAAATGTCTAGATTCCTAAGGATCCTATGTCAGAAAATCTTTGAATCTCCTATGAATTTTCTTGCTAGGTGTCAAATCTGCTTCCCCCAAACTTCTTTCAGGCTGACCTTGGAGAGCCAGTGAGTTACTCTCAAAGTTCTCCATTTGATTTCTGTAACTAGTTTATTGACCCAGCTTGCCTTAGGAAGGCAGAAGCACACACAAAAATTTCATATATTTTTACTACTTTAAGCCACTGGTTCTGAACTCAGGGCTATTTCATCTCCTCCTCTTTAGCTCCTTTGGCAATGGAGACACCTTTGGTTGTCAGGTCTGGGTGAAACTGCACTCTGGCATTCAGGGGTGCGAGGCAGAGATGCTGCATCGGCCAATGCACAGGGAAGTGTCCAGATGCACAATGGAGAATTACACGGCCCCAAGCACCAGTAGCACTGATAGTGTTAATGGAGATAACTGCTTTTAGCATTTTGTTGTGTATCCATAAATATCCATTTTCCTTCCTTGATTCCTCTTTCCAAATTATAATCACACTGCTAATCTGCTTTCACATCCTAGTTTTTAATGAACAATCAGATTGTGACTATTTTCCCAGATCATTATTCTTCAAAACATGACATTTAATGCTGCACAATAGTCTAGCAGGTGATTTATTTGACTGCTCCTTACTGAGGATCATCAGTTCCATTTCCAGTATTTCAACATCATAAATAAGGTTGGTATGAGCATTCTTGACCATGAATCTATTTTCATTTCTCTAATGATTTCTTTGGATGGGTTCCTAGAAGCACAATTACTGAGTCAAACTAAATGAATGTTTTTGAAGCTCTTCTTCTTGTTGCCAAATTACTTTCCCGATTAACGGTCTCTCTGGCACTGTATTAGAGTATTCATCAGGCTGGCGCTGTTTCCACCAGACCTTGCTGAGATAAAATTTGACACATTCACAGTAATACTTATATCTTCGGGCCCTGCTATGATTTACTAAGTTCTTTAACAACCACTCTTTCAGCTGACTAATAGGAGATGGGAAGTTCAGGTACTATACCTGTTCCACCACAATCTTTGCATAAGGAACTCTTATTTTAAACAAGTGATTCTTTTCAAGGTTACATAGATTTTAAGAAGAAAGAGGAAGAGAAAACAATGATGGTAAGCACTAACCCAGGATGAGAAGCCCACTTTCATTTTACCTTCTTTCCACTGAACCATGCTGCTTCATTATCACTGAAATGACATAATTGCCATTTCATGACATGAATCACATGAACGTGGATATTCATAGAATCAGTGAACCAGTCAATTTGACCTTCATATTCTCCCAATACTTGGCTGTTGTGTATGTCCCTACATACCCCTTTCCAGTAGATGGTGCTCTTTTTCCAATGTTGAATTTGCTATGCAGCCAATGATAACTTTCTATTGAGTTGAGCAGACTTGCTGAAGGGTGTTCAATGAGGTCTGCTTTGCACATTGTAATGTATTATTGAAATTGCTCACAGGCCCAGAATCAAAATCTGAAAATGAGACAGTATAGCTCAAATATAAAACCAGTCTTTGCTCAATATTGATGAAAACAATATGCTTTTGAGAGTACCAAGGGCAAATAAATGATGAATCACCACCCCATGGCAATCATGTAATAAATAGACATTTTTTCCCCAGAGACAGAGAAGCAAACGTTTTGGGGAGGTGGTGAGAATCAGAAGTAGGCCTTAAGGTAGGTACCAAAGATGATGAGTGATTATATAGCTTCTATATTGCTTCTCTGGTAGATCTCACAGAATAAGTGTTGACAGAACCTGGATTAGATGGCTAGGCCATCAGCAGTGACTTATTTTCCAAAATAATTTAATGTTAAGATGGAAGAAGAGGCACTACGTCTCTTTTCAGCCCATCCAGTGGAGATCAACTTCTCACTGTCAATACAGGTTAGAAGTCCTCTCAAACACAATTAGGACTTGGGCAACAATAGCTTCTTTCCTGGGTTAAGAAAATGTTTACAATGAGGAAACCAGGCCAATCTAAGTTTTCTGAAAACAATGTCAGCCCAAGTGTGGACTCAGTTCTGGTAAGATACACTATGATCCACTCATGAGCAGGGACGGAAAAGGTCTGCTTAGAAAAAGCAACAACAACCTTTAAAATCAATCCACAAATGCGTATCTCAAACAACTGTCACTAAGCCACATAGAAAAGTCATCTCTGACTCAAGAGGACCACAAATGATACACACACTGCTGGCAAAGAGACTGACAATACTGGAAAATAAATGACCTATAATAGTTTCCTTCCCAAATTTGTAATTTGGTAAGAAATGGAAATAAATTACAAATCTTGGCTTGGGGGCTTATTTGATCTTCACAGTAAGGTGTCCCTAAGATCAAAGTGAGACAAAGCAGCATTAATGAAAATATTTCAGGTCTGGTCTGGCCCAAACTAATATGTTTATTTGTGAAGTTGTAAGTATTTATTTATACAACTTTGTGGCCATGTAACTCAGAGATACTAACGTATGAACCCCTTTGTAAATTCACATGATTACATGTGACTTCATAGACAAACAAAAAAAAAAACAAATAAAGCAGACTCTCCCAAAAGGAAATATTGAGTATTTGAAAAAGAGGCTGAACTATTTCTTTAGATCTTACAACATCTCAGGGAAGAGCTACAACTCCACATCTTTTTCTTCACACAGTGCTGCTTGAAAGAAACATACAGTCATGTTTTAACTCAACTCATATCCCATTCTGTGCTTTAATAATAGAAATTAACAAATAGAACCATTTCTCTGCAATCCATCGTTTTTGAGCAGCTTTGGGCATTTTTTTATAATTCCTTAGTCTTCTGCATAAAGGCTCCACGTGAGGGACTTGGTTGTTTTGCTTACAAATGTGTTGTAACTGGTGGGCAATGTCAGTCTGGCATGCACTGAGGAAGGGCATTTTAAAAACTACATTTTCAAAGGTGTCAGCAACCTTACAGATTCAAGACTGTAAATATTCACACTGCAGAACATACCAACTACGTTTCCAATCAGAGAAGACCTGTGCTCACAGCTCTCCCCAGGGCAGGCATGGGATTTAATCACAAAAGTTCTAGCACAAAGGCTGAGTACTATCCTAAAAGTGTACCGTATCTAAGGTGATTCCATTTCAAGTGACATGAAAATTTATTCTAGAAGTCTCCATGACTGTCATAGTAGAAGGGCTTTGTCTTGTTCATCAAGGTTTTATGTTATATTTTATTACCAAAATACTGCAATATTTTCCGGTGTCATGACTTAGTATCTAAATTCATTGTACTCTAGTTTTCTTTTCATGGGAAGGTGAAGGGGTGAGAGAGAAGTTAGTTATCTTATATGGAAGTTTGAGGGAGTATGTGTCCTTACATTTTTATGGAAATTCAAATTACTTTTGTACTATCATGTTCTGCATATGAGGTGAAAGCGCTTTAAGCCATGGATAAGATAAAATTGAATGTTACTTGAATGATAATAGTAAATGCCATCCACCTATCAGTTATGGATGGAGTTTCAGCGGATTCACAGCAAAAGGAAGGGAAAGGAGGGTGGTGCCTGTGGCTCAAAGGAGTAGGGCGCCGGCCCCATATGCCAGAGGTGGTGGGTTCAAACCCAGCAGCAGCCAAAAACAAACAAACAAAAAAAAAAAAGGAAAAGGAAAGGAATTTCAGGCCACAAGCAAAGACTTAAAGGCATCCAAATATTTCTAGTTATTTATTTAGACAGAATCTCACTATGTCACCCTTGGTAGAGTGCTGTGGTGTCACAGCTCACAGCAACCTCCAACTCTTGGGCTTAAGTGATTTTCTTGCCTCAGCCTCCCAAGTAGCTGGGACTACAGGTGCTCGCCACAATGCCCGGCTATTTTTTTGTTGCAGTTGTCATTGTTTTAGCTGGCCTGGGCCAGGTTCACACCCGCCAGCCTCGGTGTATGTGGCTGGCACCACAACCACTGTGCTATGGGTGCCGAGCCCAAATATTCTAATTTTACAAAGTATATTAAGTTTGAGAGAGAGAGAAAGAAACATGTTCTGTATACTTTCTTACACATATTCTATATACTTCCTTAGTTTGTCACAGTTTCCAACAGTTGCATTTGTTTCTTTGTTTTTTGGTATTTGCAAGGACTTCCTAAAATCCGTTTTTTGCTACTTGCCGGACTTTCTCCTGCAGTCTTACTTCCAGTATTTCTCTTAGGCCTGGACGCAGAATCTGGGATGCCCTCTTTTGTACATGTACACACACACACACACACACACACACACACACACACACAAAGGGACATTTGGCAAACTCACAGCATTTGTCAGCCGGGTGGTTACAGCAAAACTAAGAAAAACTAAGAAGCAGGCACGATAGATATGGGCCTCTCTTTATCCATTTAGATGCTGTTAATTCTCTCTCCGGTTTAGGCTGCCGCCTGTTTATTTTGAGCTCCACTGCGCTTTCTCACTTCTCACCAATTAAGTTTCTAATAATACCAATAATACCGCTGGGCAAACTTTATTTTTTGTTGAGCTTTCCTGAGACATAACTTATTTCCAAGATAATGAATACACTGCTTGGAAGTACAGAGGCTAGTTTGGGGACTTGACTTCTGAGTTCGACTTCCAACTAATTGTCCCAATTTTCAGGCCAAAATGGAAAGAGCTCAGGCTTGGAGTCAGACAGACAGATATGAGCTTAAATGCCATTTCCATGACTTAGGAGCTTTGTGACATTCAGCAAAAGGTTTTAATATCTTGGGACCTCAGTTTCCTCATCTGTGAAATACAGACAATACTACCTTGTTTATATACTGTAGGATTATAGGCTATAAAATTCTATGAGAGACCCTTGCACTTGTCTGAACAGACAATGTCTCCTCACACCTTTATAAAAACTGCCTTCTCTCTGCAGGGTGATCCTAGGGACAAATCTTACACAAATGATCTTGAGCCACTGGCCACCGTGGTAGATGAAAATGGGATCCTGATCCCAAGAGAACCCATCTGGAGACTGAGTACAGCCAATTATGATGCCTTACTTAGAAATTTGATATAAAAGACACACACACAGAGTTGAGATGATATGGAACACCTGAGCTCTTGACATTGACTAGCAGCATGGGGTTTCCTCTCTTGACTTTATTGTGGCTGGAAAATGGACATTTTCAATTTGATTCAAAGGAAACATCATAATAAACCTGAGCCACTGAGGGCATGAAGGAGTGGAAAGAAAGATCCTCTGAGAAACATGATCTGCAGAGAGGTGTGGGGGAACCAAGTAGGTGTGTGAGCAGAAGACAGCTGGGCTCCTCCAGCGTCAGGAGAGACCCTGTGCCTGGCTGTCTGAGAGGTTGCTCTGACAACCAACCACCTCCTATAGAATCTACTTTCAATGGGTTTCTGTAGCTACTTGTAACTGAACTGGCACCATGAAAGGCCCTTAGTCCTTGTTCTCACACTGCATGAAGTTGGAAGTGTGATGAGAATGACTATGGTTCCTGGTCTACCCACCTACCAGGGCTCCTCCACTGTCTGGGAAAGACTCAGCCTACAGTCAAAGGAGAAAGGACTTCACATCCTCACGGTGTTTCCAGCCATCCTCACCACTGGTGGAAAGCAGCCTCTTGGTTTATATAGTTGCTGGCTAAATTCCAGTAGCCTTTAAACATTGCCTTCCTTGTTGTCTCATCTTTTAAATATAAGTTTTCTGCACATTTTTTTCATGTTTCTGGAGTCTAAGCCACATAATAAGCTGTGTTTTCCAAAGTCACAGGTTGTGGATAGTCCTTGAGGACGGTGCTATCTAAAATCACACATCTCAATTGGGTCCCAATTGAGTCACCTCATGGCTGAGATTGTCAACCAGAAAATCTATCAAAAATTGATTCTCCCACTCTCTCTGGAACAGGACTCTGATCTTAACTAAGGGCTCACTAGGTGCTTGAACATATTTAAAGAGCCGTTTTAAAAGGACACTTTAGTTGTCCTCCTTGTCATCCTTGCCTTTCTTCCAGTTATAGACTTAAGCCTCACAGTTTCAGCTCTTTACCCTGCCTGTTGGAAAAGAGAGAATCTTATGTATTAGGTATCAACCCCTGGGATGTACATAATATAATTGGATTTTCACAACAATTTTTAAAATATATTTTTATTCCCATTTTACCTATGCAGCACCTGAGATTCAGAGAACAAAAATAGAGAAAGCACAAATCCTACAGGTAGTGAGCTGGGCTGCCATGCCTTGGCTCCCCACTGGTTCACTTTCTACATCCGTCTGCTGTGTCGGGGTGGTGGAAGTGAGGAGCTCAATAGGAGGCAGCAGAGGGGGGAGTTAGAAGCAGAGTCCCATTAGTAAAGTGCCCAGCATAATGCCTTATGCTGAGGGCATGCAGTAGATGGTGGCTATTTCTGTATTATTATCTTTCTCAAAACTTTAGTTCAAGAAGTCAGCGATCTTGTTGCTTAATGCAGGTTATATCATGTCCTTGTGAACAACCGTTGGTAAGATTAGGCAGCACCATAAAAATTGCTTCTCTGATAAACTTTTTACTTCCTTTCATCTTTCATTATCCTTCCTTACAATTGGCTTTTGATCATAAAATTATGTAATTTAATATGTATATTATTGATCTACTTTACTTATTTAAATATTAACATTCAAGCCATAGTATTTTAATATTTGAGCCTTGAATAAATACAATGTTAAGGATAAAGTGGAACAGTACATCTACATAGTCTTTTTTTTTTTTTTTTAAGAGACTGAGTCTTGTTGTGTTTTCCAGGCTGGACTCAAACTCCCGGGCTCCAGGACTTTTCCTGCCTCAGCTTCCTGAGTAGTTAGGACTGCAGGTGTATGCCAACATATCTGGCTTACATAGTCTTATAAATGTAAGACTACATTTATACCTTACATAATTTTACATTAGGAGGTATTTGGGCATGAGATGTAGGGTTATCAAGGAGCAATGTCTGCTCTGAAATATGACTGCATGGCTGTTTTCTCATAATGAAATATGATTCAAATTCAATTATCTTCAATATCAAAAGTGATGCCCTTAAGTACTTTTGGCAAAGGCAAGAATATTATTGACTAGCTCGGTGCCTGTAGCTCAGTGGCTAGAGTGCCAGCTGTATACACTAGAGCTGGCGGGTTCTAACCCAGCCCGGGCCCACCAAACAACAATGACAACTACAACCACAAAATAGCCGGGCGTTGTGATGGGTGCCTGTAGTCCCAGCTACTAGGGAGGCTGAGGCAAGAGAATCGCTTAAGCCCAAGAGTTTGAGGTTGCTGTGAGCTGTGACAGCACAGCACTCTACCCAGGGTGACATAGTGAGACTCTCTCTCAAAAAAAAAAATATTATTTACTGTAAATGTCCATTGTAAACGAGATAAAATCTTGCCAGTATATTTAGTTGAGATGTGGGACTTGAGAGAATAGGAAAAGCAGAGCAAAAGAAAGTAACTGAGGAATACCAAATGTAATTTAAAAAACTGATAGAATGCAGAAAAATTACAACATACAAGCTCTAATAGCTGTACCCTTCAAACTCTGGTTTTGTTAAAAAGAGCATATTTTCTTTCTTCTAAAGAGTGACTTTTTGTTTTGTTTTCCAAGTGAGAGAATTTTTCCTATCTTTTATGAGTTATATAAGGACAGCAATAAGTAATGCAACTTTGGGTAAACAACGTTCAGACTCTGTACAAATTTATGTTACGTTTGGTAGTGTTCTGACATCAAAGTAATTATCCTATAGTAAATGCTCCTACATGCATATGTAAATCATAAGTTTTAGGAATAATTTGAAGTA
The DNA here is from genome assembly GCA_963574655.1 of Perodicticus potto. Lineage (NCBI taxonomy): Eukaryota > Metazoa > Chordata > Mammalia > Primates > Lorisidae > Perodicticus > Perodicticus potto. Next base: position 18,520 of record CAUYRH010075369.1, on the reverse strand, counting down.
TATAATTTTCATTTGGAGAAAATATAAGAATAAAATTGAAAACTTTATCTTCTGATTGCATTCAAGAACCAAGATGAAAAATTGCAAAGGTCAAGTAATTTTAAGATAAAATGTATTCAGAATATTAAGGAAAATATCTCCAAAACTTAGAAATGAGAATGGCTTCATAAATGTGAGCTCTTAATGGCTGAAATTGTTTAAAGACAGAGCTCCCCAAACAAAGCTGTATTCAGAGATGTATACCCACCAGCTTCCACGTAATAACAATAAAAAGTTTGAAGACAACATTTCATTTCAAGAAGTAAAAGGCAGGATTGATCACCCATTTCAATCTCTTTGTTTTCTGTGCTATAATTCTTTTGTAGTGCAGAAAAATGATCAGAAAGAAATGGAAAAATGAACTCTCTGGAGAAAGATGGCATTTTATCCAAATGGCAAACTCTTTAATAATTTACCCATGCTTTTTGGATTAGTGCAAACCTTTAAAAAAAAATAAAAGTTTATAATAAGTTTCAAAGTTTGCCTATCACATATGTTTGGATGCTTCTAGAATAATGAGCATATACTTGAACATCCTACTTGGTATATAAACTCTTTTGCACACTGATTAAATTTGTTAGGTAAATTCTCTCTTATAATTGGCCCACCCTAAGAGGTGTGCCATATACTGTGACTCCCCCAGACACCCTCTCTCCTCTCCTTTTCCCACCCCCTCATTCCGCTACCCCCCCACCAGGTAATTAGTTTATCTACTGCCCTCATATTAAAATTGAGTCCATTGTATTATTGCTTCTCCATTCTTGTGATGCTTTACTAAGAATAATGTGTTCCATCTCCATCCAGGTTAATACAAAAGCTGTAAAGTCTCCACATTTTTAGTGGCTGCATAGCATTCCATGGTACATATATACTACAGCTTGTTAATTCATTTCTGGATTGGGGGGCATTTAGGTTGTTTCCACATTTTAATGATTATAAATTGAGCTGTGATAAACAGTCTAGTGCAAATGTCCTTATGATAAAATGATTTTTTTCTTCTGGATAGATGCCTAGTAATGGGATTATAGGATCAAATGGGAGGTCTAATTTGACAAACTGTTTTTTTTTCTTTATTGTTGGGGATTCATTGAGGGTTTAGGAAACCAGGTTGCACTGATGGCGTTTGTTAGGTAAAGTCCCTCTTACAATTGTGTCTTGCCCCCCAAAGGTGTGTCACCTACTGAGACCCCCACTCCCCTCCCTTTCCTCTCTCTGATCTTCCCTCTTCCCACCCCTCTCCCTCCTTCCTTCTCTCTGCTCTTCCTTTCCCCCCACCAATAAACTCTTTTTCTAAACTCAGATTCTGAAGTTAAGGAAGTCACATAGTTTTATTCCCCTGGACTCTGTTGCTTTACCAACATGTTGAATGCTAAGGAATTTTCTTTGCCTAGACATACATTTTTCTAATTACTTTTATAAGTGTGCCAACATTCTTGGAATGTGCAGGATAGCATCAATGTGTGCTGAGTCTCAGGTAGACTCAGGGGTAACAAAGAAGGGCACAGATGATAAGTCTACAGTATGGAAGGGTAACGGCAAGACTTGGCAGGAAAAGCATAACTTTTTATGATAAGAATAGGCCTGGGAAAAACTGAGAGCATATCAGGTTTGCATTAGCTGCCTCTCTGTCCCTATTTTATCATTACATTATTGCCAACCTTCTGGTCAGATCTACTGTGTTTTCTCTGGACTGGTAGTGATAGGAGTGTGAAGAGTAAGATGAAGGAGTGTGAGAGAGTATGCCTGCCCACCTGCCTGCCTTCTTGTCTGCCTGCCTATGTGCCTTCTGCAACTTTCCATTGAGCTTTTCTATGTTCTAGGTACTGTGCTAATTACCGGAAATATAATGATGAGCAAAACCAGCCACATTCCCTGCTTGGATGGGGCTTAAAGACTCACGATGGAGACAAACATCAGATACATACTCATACTTTTGAATGGGTAATGAAAGTTCAGGGTAAAATTCTTGGAGCAAAAGGAACAAGGCCTCAGAGAATTTCAGCAATGCCTCCGGACCTGGACTAACTCAGACTCTCCCAAAGAAGAATTATATTAAGAGAGGAAGTAGGGATTGATAGATTGAGGTAGTAGCATGTGCCAAGGTTATATGGCAGGTAGAAGCAAGATTCTCAAAAAGGCCAAGTTGACCTGACATGGGCAGAAAGCCAAACATGCACACCTATGTTAAGGTCTCATATAATAGAACTATAGGATGCCTCTGAAGATTTTGTGTGTGTGTGTGTAAGGGAATGTGTCACATTATGGCTGCTGAGAGTAGAACATCTTATATAAAACTATGGTGAATGTAAGAAGGGCATTTAAAAGGTCATTGTTACGCTTTAGACCAGAGGCACTTTGGCTTAGAAGTAATAATAGGAAGGAGGTGGGTGGGAGATATAATTCAGATGTGTAATCTATAAAGTTTGGTGTTGCATTGATACATGAGGTACAAAAAAGAAGATGGTTTCAGAGGGCTCTGATTCTGGTTTCTGTATCAAAATGAATGACGATACCATTTAATGAGATAGGCAAGACTAGAAGAGGTCAGGATTCAGTTGAGAATGTTATGTATTCAGTCGAGGCTTGCCAGGTTTGAGGTTACTTAGAGATGGTAAGGTGGACATACGTAGTAGATAGTTAGGTGTGTGATACAGACCCATGAAAGGGGTTCATGTTGGAGACAGAAAACTTGGAAGTCAATTCTTTACAGGTAGGAAGTAAATTGGTCAAGATAGGTGAAATTGCCCAGGGAGAGAGTAAAGGGTAAGAGAAAAGAGTCTGGACTTGGATGTAAGGAACTGTAACATTTCAAAAGTGTTTAGGTGACCAGAGAAGTAGGAAGAAAACCAGAAGAGTGTAAGAAATAGAAACCAAGAAAAGAGAGCATTCCAAGAAGGTGAGGGCTGAGAATGAGCAACAATTTCAATAATGTGGAGATCTGGACAAATTGCTGTTTGTGGGGTGGAGTGAAATACATATTATACATGCACAGTACTTGAAATACATCTTTAAAGATAACTTGCAAAATTATTATGATGGTGAATTTGGGTGAATTAACAACTCTTTCTACAAATCAGTTTACTCGATTTCCTTGCCTTAAAAATAGGAATTTAAGAACTCCTACCAGGCTTGTAGAAAAGATTAAACAGGATCATATATGCAACAACCTACTACAATTGCATTTCCTTTTCCCTTGGAATAAAAGTTGAATCTTTTTCTTTCTGTTGTCTGTGTGTGTTTTCAATGAGAATGTGTGCAGCTGGGGCTCGGCTATGGGAAATTTAACAACCGAATATCTCAAACTTTGTCCTCAGGACCTGTGATCTGATGAATTTTGCCATGGAATGACCAGAAAAGAAATAATAAAATGACTGGGTATTCCTATGCTGCTACAGAAGTTGCAGACGTGCGGTCTAGAGGCCCATTTCCACAGTTACATGCTTTTAGAGAATGAAGAATGAATTCCCACAAAGCCCTTTTTCCTCAGCCTCATCTTTCATCATTTCCCTGTGTCTGACTTTGCCATGATACCACGCCCTGCATCTTCCCCCACCGTGCACACCCACTAGCTCCTACTCTCTCCACCTCATGAAATACATATACCCAATGGAAGAAAGTCCTTTCTGCGAAGCTCTCCCCATTTCTCTGATTGGTTGTCTTTGCTTTCTTCTCCAGGCTTACAGCTCTCTGAAACTTTTTGGTTGTGTTTAACTTAGTCTGTTCATCAGTTTTCCTCTCCTATCAGACTTTAAGCAAGTCCGGGGCAGAGGACCCAATTTGATTTGGGAACAACTTCAGGACCTACTGTGGTGCTAGAGCAGTGGTTCTCAACCTTCCTAATGCCGCGACCCTTTAATACAGTTCTTCATGTTGTGGTCACCCCCAACCATAAAATTATTTTTGTTGCTACTTCATAACTGTAATTTTGCTACTGTTATGAATCATAATGTAAATATCTGATATGCAGGATGGTCTTAAGCGACCCCTGTGAAAGGGTCATTGAACTCTCAAAGGGGTCACGACCCACAGGTTGAGAACTGCTGCACTAAAGCATCCTGGTGTTTAGTAAGTGGTGCTGGAGGAAGAAAAGAATGAATGCTTGTTCCCTTTGCTCCTGCAGTTCCGTACAAGGCATCCACCCAGTGTGGGGGGATCATTTCATCATAAGGACATTTGCACTTGAATGTTTATAGCAGCTCAATTCATAATTACAAAGATGTGCAAACAGCTCAAGTGCTCATCAACTCATGAGTGGATTACTAAACTGTGGTATATGCATACCTCAGAATACTAATCAGCCATGACAAAGATGGAGACTTCCCATCTTTTGTATTTATCTGGATGGATTTGGAGGACATTATCCTAAGTAAAGTGTCTCAAGAATGGAAAAGCAAGCACCCCATATACTCAATTCTACATTGAAACTAGTAGATTAACAACATAGAGCCACATGAGAGAAAAACATAATTAAATTCAAGAAGGGGAGAAAGGAGAAGTGGGGAGGGGGTTCAATAAGTTTCTTCCTATCTTATGGGTACAATGTAGGGGCATATGGTACACTTCCTGGGTGAAAGACTCGACTAACTGGGACTCTACCTTATCAGTGCAAACAATGTCACCTACATATATGTACCCTATTATGAATTTTAAAAAGCAAGCGAACCACCCCCCTAAAAGAATGAATGAGTGATGCAGATATTTTAAATAACAAAGCTGGCTTGCATAATTATCTAACATGTTAATATCTTAGAAAATAATGCCATCTATAACAGGAAATTGGTCACACATTATGGGTTGTCTGCAAATATACCTGATTTTTGGCCTCTACATGGCCAAATATATGGTATTATCCATTATGTTTGGCAGCCACCTTGCTTCCTTCACTCAGTGATGTGTCCTATATTTGTCTGGATCACTAGACACAAGAAACTATGACAAATTAGCCATAGCCAAGAATCAGTCTGATGGCAAGAGTAGTTAAGCACTTGAATATGTTTTCTGGGTAACACTAAAACTTAATCATGTTAATATTTGTGAACCTTTTAAAAAGAAGTGACAGATTTCTCCCCAGATCAGTGTTCTACATCATAACATCCTTTGGTATGCTGTTTGCTCAAATCAGTTACCAATTCCCAAATTTGTTCAGCTACAAGGTCTAGGAAAATGAATAATAGTGGTCTAATTACCAAAAGAACACAAAGCATACCTGTGAGTATGGTACATCTATACACTTTCCTTCCTTTAAACGCTTTCTGACAATGCCAAAGACCTCTGGCATTGCCTTTGCAATTGGATTAACTTTGGCTGTAAAATATACCAATATATCTGCAAAAGCTTTCCATGGAGATAAACTTGTAATTTTCAGCCTTCAGCTTCCAAGGTTTCAAAACGTGATTTATGAAATACGTATACTATAAATTCAATAAATGCAGTAAGTAAATAGATGACTAAGTGTATCAATCTTTATATATGAACAATAGTATTGCTTTGCCTTGATTCAGTTTTTAGGAATTTCTAGAACAAAACAAACTTCATTCAACTCTAAATTAAATTCTGTACGAAGACCTGGAAGCCACAGAATTTTCCTTAAAGGGAGACGATTATTTGTATCCTCTGCAAAACTTTGGCTAATGATGAAGTTCTGTAATATGTGGTTTTTGACAGAATGCTTTATTATTAACTGTTTGGATCAGATAAGAAAACTCAGGCTGAATTGGTGGAAATGGGAAACTTCAGTCAGACTGTAAACGATTTGTTCAGAGACCACTAGTGAGTTAGCAGAGTGGAAATCAGAACTGATAAAGATTTGATCACTACCAGTTTGATTTTTGTTATGAGTCTCTGGAATATATTCTCTCTGCTCAGGAAGAAAGTTGTTCCTGCAGGTGAAGTAAAGTAAGATCAAACTCATTTGAACACAGCTCACAGCTCAGCTGATTCTAAGCTTTGGCATCAAAGAGGAAATTCAAATAACATTTGTCTGCTATAACTCATGCCTGTCAAGATCTTCCAGACTCTCAACCTCCAGCCCATACAAAAGATATGTGGCTTATTACCAATTTTCAATCAAGCTCAAAAACCTTCCGAAGCAAACTTAGCTTACTGCATAAATTATCTTATACTTTTGTGCAATATTAACACAAGAAGGAAATGTGCCATGAGCTGAAAATAGTTTTAAAGAAATTAATAATCTTGTTTTGTTATACATTTTGATACAACTTTGCTGAGTGGAGATAACCTCGTCTCATAAATGTACATTTTAAAATGAAATACATAGTTTTTAAATAAAGCTAGGTTAAAAGTGGATAGAGGGGCAGGTAGCATAGAAACAGGCACTAAGTTTGGGAATTAGATTTTGGTTCTATTCCAGCTTCCTTTCATAGCTGGGCTCAAACCAGCATATTTGAAAAATCTTTTATTAATCCCTCTGTCAGTGTCCCATACATAAGCAAGAAGATTTATTTATGACTCTGAAAGCAATCCTTTCATTATCTAAATAATAAGTTGCTAAACTGGCAACTAGTGAATACAATAATTAGTTTAGGATATTTAATTTCATTCTTGTAAAAATGACTTTACAAGATACTACGGGTAAGATCATCCAAAATTATTGAGTCAATACAAACTTTCTTATGGACAAAAGAAAAAAAATTAATTGCCATCCTAAGTTAAAAGAAATTAAACATATTAATAAGTAGTATATATTTAATTGACTCTTTTATGGGGAAACCTCATCAGAAAAGCACCTTCAAAATGTGACTACAGAAACTGTGTCCTTCACTAAGCAGAGAAATGGATGTTGACTGGGAAAACCAGTGGTTTTCAGCCTTTTTGGCACCAGGGACTAGTTTTGGGAAAGATAATTTTTCCATGGACAGGGGCTGGGGGGTTGGGGAGCATGGGAATGGAGGTTTTGGAATGATTCAAACATATCACATCTCCACCTCAGATTGTGAGGCATTAGACTCTCATAAGGAGCATGTGACCTAGATACACACATGCTGGTTTAGAGTAGGGTTCACGCTCCTGTAAGAATAACATGCCTCAACTTACCTGACAGAGGGTAGAGCTCAGTGGTGATGTGAGTGACGGGGAACGGCTGTAAATGCAGATGATGCCCTTCACGCCACCTGCTTTGTGGCCAGGGATAGGGGCTGGGGATGGAGGGGCAGTGGGGAAGGGTTGGGAATTATGAGAGCAGACCATGAACTTGTCTTTCAAAGTTCCTAGGGCAGAAGAGCTCTATCAATTATATCCATGATTGTGCAGAAATCGACTGAGACCCTGACGAGATTCTCGAACTAAAAGCCAGCATCTTTTTTGTGTGGGGGGGCAGTTGCTGAAGAACACCTCACAATTTAATAAAATTCTGAATTTTGACTTCCTATTTGATTTCTGATAATTTGTTTTCTAATTTCCACATTACTAGGAGAACTTTCATCTCCTGTTCCAGGGTCTCAGTACATTCTGCCCAATAAGCTAGCAGAAGCTGGAGGACCATTTTTAGGACTTCTAAATTTGCTCAGATGTGAAATAAAATATGGTTCTGCATCATTTCTATGGTGCAAAGAAGTGCTGTGTCCTTAGGGCTGGGGCAGAGGGAGCTAGAGTGCTCAGTAATTTTTACCCTGAGTTTTGAGTTGGATCTGGATAGGTTGCAAAGAAGAAATTCAAACCATGTGAAAACCATGCCATCTCCACTTCCTTGGGTCATATTCTCTTCTCCAAGCCTCTTCTCAGTTTGCTGAGTCCTGAGCCTGCTTTCTTTAAGGCACTAGTGACTCACTATCGCCACTTCCCTTGGATACTGTCTTTCTTTCTTTCTTTTTTAAGACAGAGTTTCATTTGTCACCCTCAGTAGAGTGCTGTGGCATCATAGCTCACAGCAACCTCAAACTCTTGGGCTAAAGCGATTCTCTTGCCTCAGCCTCCCTAGTAGCTGGTACTACAGGTGCCCGCCACAACGCCAGGCTGTATTTTTTGTTTAGCAGGCCCCAGCCAGGTTTGAACCCACCAGTCCTGGAGCATGTGACCAGTGCCCTAACCACTGAACTATGGGCACCCAGCCTTCTCCTGGATTCTTTATGGTTATCTTCTTAGAGCCCAGTACAAATATGTCAATGCTGCACACACCTTCCCCATTGATGCTCTCTCTCTGTTTGGTGAATATGCCTCTTTAATCCTGGCTTCTTTACTCCCCCCATTTCTCTACTGATTCTTTCTCAGCTCTCTTTGCAAATTTCTTGCCCTATAAACATTCTTAAATGGTGCTACCCATTTCCAGCCCCCCACCCTCAGGGTAAAATGTTACCAATCATTAGTAACATTTGCTTTCCTCCTTCTACCAAGGTGTCCCAGCAGCTGAAACTGTATCATTAGACATTAGTTTCTTTACAGTTCACCTTGCATAATGCAATATCCTGTGCAAGGGATACCTTTGGAAACTACTAATGTGTTGAAGCACAACTGCGTTTCAGAGCAAGTCTCCCCTGGAAAAAGTGGGGCATAGAGGGTACAGCTCTGTTTCCGGCAGCTGGTGGAGGAGGGGAAGAGCACTTAAAGAGTATCAGGAACACCAGGAACAAGCACTGTTGCCTTTTTGGTTTTCCTTAAGGTTATTATTCTACACAATTCTTACCCAAGTTATGACAGAACTTTCCAAAGTAAGCAAGGGGTCCTACCCACTACTGCTGCTAATTACCTGACAATTTCTGAAATTTCTCTCAGATGTCAACAGTATTTCTGTCCTTTTTCTCATACGTGCTAATTATTCAGAAGGATTAATGACTTACCACTCTGATTTCAGCAGTATAGCAAATATTTGTCAGCCTGCCTGCTTAGAGCAATATGGGATCTGAATGGCAAAAGAGAGGTTTTACCTTACTGCTTCAAGAAACAGTTTCTTGAGATAAATCAACGAATCCCTAATTGGGTTGCAATGATCAGTTGTACCCACAAGGGTTGATTTTGCAAATGAAAGATCGAGAAAAGAAATTTTCTAAGATAAATCCAATTAAAATTGATACTGCTAGAACAGGAAATCTCAAGGAGAGACAGCTTAATCTTTTGAATTGAGTGCTGAATTATGAAATAGGTTGTTACAATCTTTTCCAAGCATCTTTATTCACTCACTATCTGGCCTGGGGAAGTCCCTTCTACGCATACTCATATATTGGTGAAATTAATGAATCCTGTTAATGATAAAAGATGTTGCTTTTTGAAGTCTGGGAATGGCATGGAAATAAATTGCTTAAAGTCCTTCAGAATTCCACTTGATGAGATAGATTCTCCATAATTACAGTGAGCTACCATCAGGCTGAAGACAAGAAGCTAAAGTGAGGACTCCAAATGATGGATCTATATTTTAAAGAAACAACTCTGGCTCTCAGTTTGGTGGTTTTAACCACCCTCTGATGAGCTTAGGATTCCTTTAGGTACTGGAGCCCTTGTATGGAGTTTTGAAACTGTCCTGCGCAATCATGGCCAGGAATTAATGTGTCTGCCTCTGTTGAAAGCACATAACATGTTAGGTTATTCCGGTTTCATTAAAAATCTGTTGAATTTGACATGATTATTATCTCCAAATTATAGATGAGGAAACTTAAATACAGAAAGGTTTAACAGTTTGTCTAAATTCTCTCAGCTACAACAAGGTGGCAAAGCTGAGATCTGAGTTTATATTCTTCAACATCAGGCTAGTCATATCTTTAATTTTCTCTGAAAGCTGGTAAAGATTTCCTTGGAAGGCGAGGATAGCATGAAGGGAGGGTGATGCGGGAGACAGAAAGGTGGCTCAATTTCAATCCCTTGCTCTCGCAGGTTCATCAATTCAAATATTTCTTGAGTATCTACTCTGTGCTAAGTACTGTGCCAGGGGATGGGTGTTCCTTGCCCTTATGGGGATAACAGTATGGTGAGGAAATAGAAAATGAGGAAGCAACCCCACAAATATACACATATATAATGGTGTGCGATATAAATAGTGTGCAAGAAATAATCACAGAACAGACTGACCACCAAACTACAGTCGCGTTTTCTTAAGGCAGTGAGGAAAGACCTCTCTGAGGTCATGCCATTGGACCTAACACTGAAGGATGAGGAGTCAGCGGGGGAAGCCTGGGGGCCTGGTGGAGAGTGGAGGAAAGGAGCAGATTTTATGCTGAGAGAGAGACCATGTAAAGGCTAACGGAGAGAGAGCTCTTGTCCATATTTGAATAACTGCAGCAAAGCCAGTGTGGTTGTGTCTTAATGAGGGCCGAACCCGGCTCTCTTTGTAGATATTATTGCAATTAAAGAATTCATATTTACTTAAGATTCCTCTTTACAATGATGAGCGTTTTAGTAAGGCATCACAAGAATGGAGAAGCATGAACCCTATGTACTCAATTTTGATACGAGGACAATTAATGACCTAGTATACGGTGGGGCTGGGGTAAGGGCAGAGCAGAAAGAGAGAGGAGGGGGAGGGGGTGGGGAAAGGAAGAGCAGACAGTGGGAAGGAGGGAGGGGGTGGGAGAAGGAAGAGCAGAGAGAAGAAAGTGGGTGGGGGTAGTGGTTGCGGTGTGTGACACACCTTTCGAGGGCAAGACACAAGTATAAGAGGAACTTTACCTGACAAATATAATCAGTGTAACCTGGTTTCTTGTACCCTCAATGAATCCCCAACAATAAAAATAAAAGATGAACATTTTATACTTTCTAATAATTTGCATATAAAGAATGAAAGAACTGAATTTGAAAATCAATACGTCGTGTGGAGAGGAATTGGTAGGGTATCAGTGTGGCAACTGCCCCCGGCTGGGGGTATTCCCAAAATCTGCCAGAAGATTTCGTTCATAGGCTGATGTAGAAAGGCAAGGGACATTATATGAAAGGTGGCAAACTTTCAGCTTTCTATTGACATTGCACAGGGGTCAGATCACACCAAATGAGCATCTGGATCAGATTCTGTTCCCCTGAATCTCACATACCTCTGAGAGCTCACTAGACTGTGGATAGTAGATGAGATTGCTGTATGGCCTTCCTCCTCACTTCAGCAAGTAGCTTCCATCCCAGAATCTGCTACTTGAAGGAAACCACCTAGCTCTGTCTGTTCCAAAAAGAATCAGATAAAGGCCTTTGGATATGTTATAATACCAGTATACTTTACTCCAAAGCTGGAGGGTTTTTTCCCCCTAAAATATTACTACATACTCTTTTCAACTTTCTTTTGGATTCCATTTGACTTTTTATCCATGAGACTAATGGATCACATAGTTCACGTTAGCAAGAACTAGCAGAAACAACTGGCCACTCATTAACTGAGATCTTTTCCAGGAGGAGAACGTTAAAAAGAAGCAGAGCTTTCTTCTCAAAAGCTTACTCCAGGAGTAAGCTCTGCTTCTTTTTATTTCTTCTTTTGTAGAGCTAATGCTGGGACATTCAGAGAAACTTATGTATAAACAAACGCACACACACACAGGTGAACTAGTCACTGAGGTGCAGCAGGAGTCTCAGGCCAAGGAGAGATCGAAATGTTAGGCCAAAAATGAATGGAAGCTGAGAGAAGGGGCAAGAGGAAAGGATGCAAGATTCAAAACAAAGAGAAGAGCATTTCGACCATCAACAACCAAATCAGCGCATTGCACAAATTATTTACAGATCAACTCTGGCTCTTGGGAAATTAAAACCTTGCTTGGAAATTTCACCATGTGGGCTTCTTTTCTTCTTTACCAAGGATCCACATTGTTTTCCACCTTTTTCAGTAATGGAGCTGGGTCCTAAGGAGGCATATGTTCTCCATGCCTTTCACCTCCCTGAGCGTGGCAGTCCAGTTCAGAGGAAAAGGCTTTGGGATCAGATTGGATTGAATCCTGGCTTCATCATTTATTATCATGGTGCTTCTGTAAAATGATTAACCTCTGCAGATCATCTGTATGTGGATGGTTTTGATCGGTGGTTCTGACATTTTGATGGAGAACTAATAAAGAGGGCAAAATCACGAAGTAAGAACAGGGGCTGGAGCCGTGTAATTTTACCAAGTTCCCTACATGATTCTGATACTCACTGAATTTTGAAAACCACTGGTTTGAAGATTGAAGATAACCTAAAGTAACAAGCACCTGCCATCATAAATGTTTCCAACTGGGACCCTGGGAGACAATGGAAAGGGGCTTTGTCTTTGGCATCTAAGACCTGAATTCATCTGTAGATTTCACCCTTATTAACAGGGAGTTTGGCTAATTTACTTAATTTGTGTGCCTCATGGTGTCCCAATTTGTTAAATAAGGACAATAATGCCTACCTGGCAGAGTCACGGGTTTAATGGGTAAGCTGACTCACAGAAGGAGACCGATGGATAGTGGCTGAAATAGAATCTCTTGCTACATTTGCATTTGTATTACGTATATAGAACCTTCTAAACACAGAACTGTGAATCTGACTCCATTAAAACTGAGACTTTTCTGATAGATTACGTATTTCTTGAACATAGGAATTCAATGCGTGATTACCACTGCATTAACCCATGGTACTCAGTAAAAACTTTTCACACCGAATGTTTCATTACATAGCATATAGCTCCTGTAGACTCCCACTTTTAAACCTCTATCCTGTTTCTCACATTTATTCAATAACCTGAGTTGACCTTCCCTAGAAAACTGAAGAAATATTTTGCTTTCCTGGACTAGAAACGATTTTTATGAACTATGTGAAAAGCTCTTAACTTAGGACCAATATTGTAGCAAACCTTGAACATGGGTCATAGTTGCTAAACTATGCTCCCAAGTTTAGCTATTCTCTGACTTTTTTAAACTCAAAAAAAAAAAAAAAACTTACCATCTTGCTAAAAGGTTTTGTATAGACCTCAAAGTCTTCCACCTATCTGATCCTGGATAGCAATTTTATTATGTATTGCTCATTATGATGATGGTTTTAAAATCGTTTCTTATGACGAGATTCCCTAGGGTTATACAAGCAAGAGAAGAGCAAGTTCAGTCTGGCCTCTGGTCTCAGGCGGTACAAAGAAGGGAGTAGTTGGAGGGCTGGGGAGAGATGAATGAGAGCCAGAGAAGAGAAAATGAGCAGCAGCCTCCTTAATGACCACCCTGCTTGAACAATCCCTCCTCCAGTAAGCAAAAAGAAAGCCACAGGCTTAACTGAGAAACAGCCTTGGGGCAAGGCACGAGTGCCCTTGTGGTCCTTTATTGTGTTCTCTGGCTTCTGAGTGGGTTCAATTGCTTCAGACCACAGAGCCCACATCCTTCTCTTTCATTTCCATATCCCCAATTTTCTCTTTCCTTTCCTTTCTTTCTTCTCCCCATCTCCCCCTCTTTTCTCTGATCTCTGTTTTCTTCCAATGAATGATGTCATGAGTGAAGAGTCATTCCACATTCTCCCTTTAAAAACTTACTATTTCCTACTCAAGGCCCCCCCAACCTTTCTGGGCGACATATGGACCTTAACATTCCCATTTGACATCAGTTCAAAGTCTCCATGCTGATAGATTACATCAGCAGCAGAGACTTGATTTAGAGACACTCAGCGGAAAAAGTATGTAATAGAGCCACAAATTTCCCTTCAGTCTTTCCTCGATTTCTTGATTAAAATGGCCAGAAGGACCACATTTATACCATGACTTTCAATTTTAACAGTGATCTCTTGTGGTCTGCAAGGTGATGTTTGTGCTCATTTATGTTGGAAAGTTTTATCTTCTTGTATTGCAAAGAAACAGATTCTTCTGCTCCCAGTGGAAGAAAAAATCCACATAAAAGCCTCAGTAACATCAGATGAGTGGTCAGAGATCAATGTAAGTTTGTTCATGCTTTACATCAGGGGTCCTCAAACTACGGCCCACAGGCCACATGCTTTGGTGTGAATTGTATTTGTTCCCGTTTTGTTTTTTACTTCAAAGTAAGATATGTGCAGTGTGCATAGGAATTTGTTCATAGTTTTTTTTTTTAAACTATAGTCCGGCCCTCCAATGGTCTGAGGAACAATGAATTGGCCCCCTGTTTAAAAAGTTTGAGGACGCCTGTTTTACATTAAACATAAGGCATCATCTGAAACAAATGCTGTTATTCTTTGGGCCACATTCAATTCTCTTTTGCCTTTAAAGGCATCATGCCTGCTTAAAAAGTCCCTCTGGGGGTGGAGCCTGGGCATAGGTATTTTTTTTAAAGCTCCATAAGTGGTTCTAATGCATAGCCAGTGTGGAGAAATACTATTTTTTTGTGAGGAAGCAGGAAGGTATAAGCAATCCTACCTTGAATTTCTCGGGACAAAATAAAGTTTCTGCCCCCGGCTTGCCAGTCTCCTATCCCACCATCTTGTTTTAGTACTTTCTTCATAACACTAACTGCCTAGAATCTTTATACACTTCGTGTGTTATTAATGTACAGCCAAACTCTTCTCTAGGGAGTGTAAGTTCTAGTGAACCCAGAACAGTATTTGGTATAGGAAAGCTGGTCTATTGTACATGTCAAATAAATGAATTTAAGGCTATTTTTTAATGTCATCTTTCTCATCTGTAAAATGAGCACAATGCTAACACTATCTACCTTGCCGTAATAGATTGCTCTGATAATTCATAACATTGCGTCCATGTAAACTGGTGGATAATGTGAAATTCTGAGAAATATTATCCTTATTCACACAAGATATTATCCAACACAAAATGTTTCCCCAAATATTATAGTTCATGGGTTGAAATTTTCAACATTAGATTCTTTTGTTTGGTTTTCAGCTGCCTACTGGTAAAGTATAAATTGCTTACCGTAGCAGAATAATGTTCCCTAGATGAATGCTTGTCACTTAGCAACCCTAAAGTATCAACAAGTTAATTTTGAATTATATTCAAAATGTAGGAATGTTCTATACTATCCAGGCAGGGGATACGACCCAGTTAGTAGGAAGAAATGGCTGGGAGAGGAATAGAGATTTCTCAGGATATTGAGAACACTAGGTCTCAATGTGGGACCTGAAAAGGGAGAAGGAAATAGAGTACATGAATGTCAAACTTTGTTGCCCCTGAATAAGGGAACTCTACAGTCATCTCTGGTCAGAAAAGTGAAGTAGTTGTGCTTTTGGTCAAGAATAGACCTCACTGATGGGATAAAACATCAATTATATCTTTTGATCCTACGGCAATTTGTGATGTATTATCCTCTGGATACAAAAGGGGAAATGGTAGTCAAAGATGTTAGTTAAGCTTTTAAGGAGGCCGCGCAGTACAGTGGTTAAGGACCATGAGTCTTTAGAAAGGCAGGCTCAGTTAGAAACTCAGCTCCAACCTGTCCCAGCCACAGGACCTTGGGTAAGTTTCTGACATCTCTGTGTACAGTTTCCCCCTCTGTAAAGTGGAGATAATATAATCATAACTATATTTTAGGGTTGTTGTGATTAAATGAATTACTGTATATAAAGCACTTGGAATATCAGGACCGAGTAGGTACTGCATAATCATACATAGGATATGTGCAGCCAGCAGGCACTGGATTCTTAAAAGCTTTTAAAATTTATATGTATTTTGATAAATGTTTGCACACTGAACACATTTATGTAACCAGCACCCAGATTATGAAATAAAATATTACTAGCACCCCATGCTCCCTCCTAATTATATAAACCCCTCTCCTCGCTGCCAAGTAACCAACATCCTAACTTCTAGCACAGTTAGTTTTATACTTTGTATAGGACGATGGATCCTATAATGTATGAACTTTTGTGCCTGGCTTCTTCCACTCAACATCATATTTACATATTCACTTATACACTGTTGCTGTGTGCAGATGAAAATCATTCACTTTCACTGCTATCTGGTATCCCACTTGTGAATTTAGCACAATTTGTATATCCATTTTATTGTTGATACGCATTTGGATAGTTCCTAAATTTAAGCTATTATAAATAGTACTGCTATAAACATTGTACTGATACATTTTGTTACCACGTGTACGCATCTTATTTGGTATACACCTACGGGTGGAACTTCTGGTTCATCATGGATGAATATAATCAGCTTTGGAAGAGACTATAAAATAGAAAATGGTTATATAATAAATACTCCCATCGGTAGTGTGTGAGAATTCTACTACTTAGCCTTTTTCATTGTAGGTATTATGGTGGGTATGGAGTGGCCTCTCACTGTGGTTTTACTTTGCATTTCCATGATGACCAATGAAAGTGAACGCCTGTTTAATGGGAATTTGGATATCTTCTGTGAAGTAACATCAAGGTTTGATCTTAGAGTTTTCTAGGTCAAAAGCCTATACTCTCTTCCTATCTCCACTTTTTGTTCTTAATAATGGCCTTTCCTGGCTCAGCACCTGTGGCTCAAGTGGCTAAGGTGCCAGCCACATACACCTGAGCTGGCAGGTTTGAATCCAGCCCAGGCCCGCCAAACAACAATGACAGCTGCAACCCAAAAGTGGCCGGGCGTTGTGGTGGACGCCTGTAGTCCCAGCTACTTGGGAGGCAGAGGCAGGAGACTCGCTTGAGCCCAAGAATTGGAGGTTGCTGTGAGCTGTGAAGCCACGGCACTCTATCCAGGGTGACAGCTTGAGGCTCTGTCTCAAAAAAAAAAAAAAAAAACAATGGCCTTTCCCCCAAACTTTTCAGAGAAACATAGGTCCTAATTTAGAAACCTAGGGTACTGACTATTTTTATTTTGTATTTTTTCCCCCTTTGGGAATTTGGAGAGAATTATCCTTTGGTAATAGAGGGGGAAAACGGGTTGTTCCATTAAACACATTTTTGTTCTTCTTTTTGTTGGTATTCAAAGTGGAATTAAATTATCTCAGCCCTGCAGGTTAGCTCAGAGCTCAGCAGAGAGGGAAAGGGAAGACAATAAGGGGAGCTGACCTGCTTCTGGAGGTTCCATGACATGGTTTTTAGTGACTAGAAGGGCTTTCCAGAGTCCGGTGAGTGTGAGCAGCGGGGAAAGGGGGATTTGTGGTGTGTGGAAAGGTTTAGTGTATATGTGAGAATAAGGCCAATTCAGAAAGCCTGTGGCTATTTTATAATGGAAAGCATGATTGCAGCTTTGGGTTTTAAGCTTTCTTTCCCTGGTAATACATGCGTAGGTATCTAAGTTTCTTGCACTTTCTCCAAATCTTTCTGCAGGGAAACCAAGTAGGGAAAAGTTACTATTGCTAAGATTTATCGCCTGTCAAGCACCTCAGATGTTCCTGCTTTTCTTCATATATGTGAGAGTGCACAAGAATACCAACGGATTCCCTAACATAGCTTGATTCTATACACAACAGCCTTAGTAGCACTCGGGATGCTCCAGCTAATGAATTTATTTTCTTGGCTTATATTCAAGTCACACAAGAGTTTTTCTTCTCCTGGACTGAAAAGAAACTTCTTTCTCAAGAACTCCTCAAATATAAATTATTTAACAACATTATTTCTTTTTTAGCTTGGGAAAGTTGGGTGGGGAGGTACATTCTACATCACTTGTGTTGATCTGAACATTGCTGAAAACAAAGTATACTTTAATTGTCCCAACTGCATCTAGACAGCCCTGTTTTGACCTTTCTTTGTCTTTCAGTCTAAGGAAATGCTAATCTTGATAAACAAAGGGGCCTTGATGACTGTAATACATTTTTCTATTGTGACATGCCCTCTGGCTTAGGGTATCTCTATAAAGTATTGAATCTGTTAGCGGCAGAGTTGACTCTAGGTTAAACATGAATGGTTTACTGACAATTGGAGAAATCATCTTCAAAAGCATAGTTCGAGTCATTGAAAACTATTAAGCCAATATCACCCTTATTACGCATTTAGAAGCAGCAGACATAACTTTCCACTGTTTTAACAGTTGGCGTCCCAGCCACTATTTTTTTTTTTTTTTTTTTTTTGAGATAGAATCCTATTCTTTTGTCCTGGGTAGAGTGTCGGTGCCATCCTATTTTGTTTTTTTTCTCTCTGTATTATCTTATGTTTCACCTGGTCCCTGTGCTCTGCCCTAAACTTCCCTACAATCTCTCTCTCTTTCTTTGAGATAGTCTTGCTCTGTGGTCCAGGCTGGAGTGCAGTGGTATAATCGTAGCTCCCTATTGTCTTGAACTCCTGGGCTCAAACAATCCTCCTGCCTTAGCCTCCTGGGTAGGTAGGACTATGGGCATGCACCACTCTGCTTGTCTAGTTTTTAAATTTTTCCATAGAGATGAATTTTTCTGTAGAGATAATCTCAAACTCCTGGCCTCCCACCTCAGCCTCTCAGAATGCTGAGATTCCACGAGTGAGCCACTGTGCCTGGCCTGGGCCTACATTTAATTTTAAATGCAATGAATGGGGAGCCAATGAAGAATTTTAAAAATATGTCTTAGGACAAGAATCAGATGTGTGTTCCCATGAGTTTTTTTTTTTTTTTTTGAGACAGAGCCTCAAGCTGTCACCCTGGATAGAGTGCTGTGGCATCACAGCTCACAGCAACCTCCAATTCCTGGGCTTAAGCGAGTCTCCTGCCTCCACCTCCCAAGTAGCTGGGACTACAGGC
>CAUYRH010075368.1:0-25669 GCA_963574655.1 Perodicticus potto | reverse complement strand
GACGGAGGGGAAGGACCTGCCCCGCCCATGGGGGATGGAGGGGAAGGACCTGCCCCACCCACGGGGGACGGTGGGGAAGGACCTGCCCCGCCCACGGGGGACGGAGGGGAAGGACCTGCCCCGCCCACGGGGGACGGAAGGGAAGGACCCGCAACGCCCACGGGGGATGGAGGGGAAGGACCCGCATCACCACGGGGGATGGAGGGGAAGGACCCACACCACCCACGGGGGACGGAGGGGAAGGACCTGCCCCGCCCACGGGGGACGGAGGGGAAGGACCTGCCCCGCCCACGGAGGACGGAGGGGACGGACCTGCCCCGCCCACGGGGGATGGAGGGGAAGGACCCGCATCACCCACGGGGGACGGAGGGGAAGGACCCGCATCACCCACGGGGGATGGAGGGGAAGGACCTGCCCCGCCCACGGGGGACGGAGAGGAAGGACCAGCACCAAACATAGGCCCAGGACGGAGGGGAAGGATCCCCACCACCCACGGCCGCGTTCTGGCTGCTGTCTTTGATTTCTCGCCTCCCACGTGGTTTGCATTTTGCTCTCCACTCATTGCCCACAGCCTCCCTTTGGAGGTCATGTGAACTTCAGCTTGGCAGTGCCGAGGACCTGCAGAGCCCTGCCCAGGACTCCGTTGGTTAGAACAGGGAGAACAGCCTCCTGCTTGTGCCTCCCCTCTCTCCTCAAGTGCCTGGGAAGGAAGTGCGGGCCCCGCAGGGACAGGGGTTCTGGCAGAAGCGACAGCATCTGTGGGGGTGATGCTCCCAGGGCCCCTGGTGATAGTCCTGCATCGGAACCGGCCTACAGCAAGCATCTTTTCTGAGTTGTTATTTGTGTGTTTCCACAAACGTGCGCATGCCTCCTGTGGATACATCAGGGCTGCTTATGACGGAGGTTCCCTTTCTTCCAGTTGCAAGTTAGTTGCAAGTTCTAGTGACATCTGGGACAACTGCCGAGGCGGTATTCGCAGAGTTGTATCGGCGGGTAAACCTTTCAAATGCTTCCCTTCCATTTGCCAGACAGGAGCTGAACTGAAACCCCGGGAACCCCCTCTTCCATCCCGGCCACCTACTTGAGTCCCTGCCATAGGTTCTTCTAGACATTTCTACCCGACACGTAGCAGCAGGGTCACCGGGTGCTGCAGAGCTTGGTGGGTCGGCCCCTCTCAAAAGCTGCCGGTTGGTTGGTTGTAGCCCTCGCCCTTCAGGCTGTTTAATATTCCCACAGCCACCCACGTCTTTCACTAATAGGACAAACCTCTCAGCACGTATTACGCAAGGGACATGTGAGTAATTCTCCTATCATCAGACTTAAGAAAAAGAAGTCACAATTCTAATAATTGTAAACATAATCATATGAAATAACTGAAAAATGCCACAAACCCAAAGAAAATCAAGCATACCAATAACAAAATTTGATAGTTGTGAAACAATTTCAGAATATATTTTAAGATCAAAAGAAAAAATCCTGAGAATCTCATCTTGCAGGTGTATTGCGCAAGAAAAGTCAAGGAGTCGCAGCCCACTTTTTATTTCCCAAGGGCTGAACAGCGCAGTCAGGACAGCTGTGCGTGTTGCCAGCCTTGAATGATTGCTAAGATAATATGCAGAGGAATGCATTTGTGAGTGACAAGTACTTTCACAGAGCGACATACACCATTTATTTAGATTTCTCCTTAGGAAATGTTTTTATCAAACAAATACTTTCACCTTGCTCTTCCTCTGAGTGGGAGTTACTATGAGGAAATGACTTTGGGATTCCTCAGTATTCTGCTCTCAAATCTCCAAAGATTTGGGCACCACGTCATCCCTGCACAAAACAGTTTAGCAATTTTCTGCAAAGATTTTTATTTTTAAAGAAGAATGATGTGCCCACATGTGAAAGCTTGTAGAAAAATGTTTTCCAAGTTATACAAATTAATAACCTTTATGTTAATACTAATGATATATTCCTAATAGTCTTTAATACCTCAAAATAGCCTGGCAAATTAAAAAAATATTCTCCATAATTTTTTTAAAGCAAACATTTAAACATATATATGTTACTGCAGTTTCCTATGTAACTGTTATTACATATGAATCTGTGAAGATTAGACAGTAAGGAAAGACTGATCAGTATATATTGACAAGTGACAGTATATTTACACCACAAATCTGATTATAGAAATCTAGAATGAGCAGATCACCTGTTCCTTGTCTGAAAGAAAATTCCTCAACTTCGAGATACAATCCCTATCTTTGAATTCAGTGTCAAATTTGCCTTCATTTGAACTAGTGCACTGAAAGATCTTTGATTTTTGTCATATTCTATTCTTTAATCCTAGAAATTTGTTACTCAAATGTGCTCTAAAGCAACATTTAAAACTTAAGACATGCAGGTTAAAGAATGATAATTAATAGGTTGAGTAAATGAGGGGACACCCCTGTTCTGGTGGCTCCCGTGAGCCAGGCCTCCCAGCCCTGGCTGTCCTCTAGTGCCCTCTCACATGACTCTGGGCTGGTCACCAACTTGCTGTAGCCAAAGAAACAATAGCAGGCATTAGCCATGTTTGCACTTCTGGGCTTCTTCTCTGAGATACCACCTGTTGGTGTCAGAGAGTTTTCTGCAGGAGGAGAATGAGGACGACAGCCAGTGCTGGACATGTGAGTGAGGCCTTCTAAGACACACCAGTCCCAGCAGAGTCGCCAGTTGATAAGATAAGCTCACATGAGTGACCCCAGCCAATATTCTGTATCATTTACATGACTGATCCCGCCTAATGTCACATGGGGCAGAAGAAGTACTCCGCAGGGCCCTGCCCAAATTTCTGACCCACTGAACTAAAAGCAGTATATTTTTAGAGGGAGTTACAGTAAGGATTTCTCAAAGTGATTTTTAGAGATAATTCTAAGGTAACTTATTCACTGACACATGTCTTGTATTTCTTCTGTGTATTCATTTCCTTATGATTAAGCCTGTGTCTCTTATTCTGATGGATAGTAACCAGTTGGGTAGAAGAATTGAGACTGTTAAAAAGTGTGGTTGAGGATGGCTTTATTGTATCTTGACTCAAAATAAATGATAATTCCCTGCCGGGTCTCAAAAGAACACCATTGTTGAAGATGTTATACATCCTTAAATTAATTCCACTCCACATGGAGGTCAAGCTGTGGGTGGAACAGTCAAGTGGAAGGAAGTTACCTTTCCTGACTCCCTGGCACGTGAATATTCTGTGGTACGGATCAAACCGTTTTCCTTCTCTGTGTGAAATTGTATCTTAACACTAAATTGCAGGCATTAAAATGCTGAAAGTCTCTGTAGGGATTTGCTTTGTAGGAACAATTATTTGAAATGTGAATTTTATTAGATCGAGCAAGGTATGTGGGTATATCTGTTTTCACCCTTTCTGCTCTGGCACTCAGGCATTAGCAGAAGAGCCTGGACCACTTAGGAAGATGGCGATGCTATTTCATAGAATGGTGTGGACTGTATCTCAATTTAGGAACTATAGCAAATAACTGCTTCTATAAACAAAGTGTGTGGATGCCAAGAAGAAAAAAATATGACCTGCCATCCAGCCAGTGATACCATAATCATTGCCATTTCTGTCATTGAAAGGATGTTCTCTGCGTGCTTCTCTATGGAACCTTCCACCAAGTAGCTGTGGAGATTGAGATGCAAAACGCCAATGAAGAAGAGGCCTGATCAGATAATGACACAAAACTGACACTTACGGAGAGGAGTATTTGGACGGCACTGTGGATGACCTCCAGGTACTGGAAGTCGACCATGCAGCCTGTGACGGAGACGTATGTGTAATCGTCCATCATGCCGTGGGCCGAGGGAGGCAGCACTCTTCTCACACAGCCAGGCCCGTGTTCTCTCCACCACGACCGATGAACAGAGATGTTGAACGTCATTAGGTCTGTATCCTAGGTGGGCAGGAGACAGAGCAAAAGGAGGCAATCGTATTATATCACAGCTTTGCCTTTGACCTTAGAGGGAATTTAGGCTGGAAGAAATTATTGAAATGAATTTAAGTGAAAAATGACCAAAAAAAAAAAAAAACAGACAAAATGGCTGTATGTATCATATGCCCAAACTATCATATAGATAACATATAATCTAAATTGTATTTATTTAATGTGGACATATAATTATTTAAATCATATTAATATTTTAAGGTTAACACATAGCAAAAATCCAGAGAAAAGACCCCCCACATATGTTTATTTAAGAATCATTTTATTTTCAAAGCATTTTTGCTTCATTATCATCACAGGACTTCACTGATTGCTTTCTCGCATGCTAGACATTGGTCTAAGTGAACTTCATATTGTATATTCTTTAAGGTTCATGTAGGTACTATTATTATCAACCTAATTTATAGTAGGCCGAATTGTTCCCCCCAAAGACAATTGCATTTTAATCCCTGAGACTTATGAATTTTATGTTATAAAATAAAATTTTATATAGAATGGGGAGATTATCCGCGATTATCTGGGTGGCCCCTAAATGCAATCATATCTATTTTTATAAGAAGGAGGCACAAAGAGGAAGAGGAACAAGCAATGTAACCCTAGAGGCAGAGCTTGAGGTGTTGCGGCCACCCCCAATGAACGCTGGCAGCTACCAGAAACAGGGAGAGGCTCCAGAGAGATCGTGGTCCCGCCAGCACCTCCAAGTCAGCACAGTGAAACTGACTTCAAACTCTGGCCTTTAGGACTGTGACAGAACAGATTTCTGTCATTTAAGCCATTAAGTTGGTGGTAATTTGTTAACAGTAGCCATGAAAAACTAATGCAGGTAAAGAAAGTAAGTCAACAGAGAGGTAAATTAATTTGCCCAAGGCAGCACAGCTGGTTGGTGGTAGAGCCAGGGTACTGTGCGGCCTATCCCTTATGATGTGTGTTCTCATATTACCTGGGGTCTTCCCTCTCCTCGCCCTTGACCATTCCTCATACCCAGAAGGGAGCGGGGTCCTTCCTTCTCAGAGTTTTCAGCAAATAGCACCACGGTCAATCGAAAGAGCAAAGAAGACAAACCTTAACTTTTTCAGATCAAGACATGTTTTCAGAGCTCTTAGTGGAGACCGTAGCTTCAGTACTTCTGAAGGGTCATCTAGCATTTTTGTACAAATCACGGACTGAGAAGAAGAGATGAAGAATAAGGGTCTTGACTTCAAAATAAACCAAGATTTGCACCTGCCCATGTGGGGCAGGAAGGAGGAGTGGCAGTGAGAGAGGACATAGTGGTCCCTGGACCAGGGCACTGCCCCGCAGGGCAGCTGGGAGGCTGGAGTGAAGGCAGCTTTTGTTGATTTCCTGGCCCCAACCTGCTCTGAGTGAGCTTCATTACCACCGCCAGGGACGGTGTCAGAGTGAGCCCCGTTTGTGGCCTTTGCGGAGAGGCCCAGACCTGCCCTGCCTGCGTTCTAAGGTCACTCTGAGGACAGTCCCACCTCAGTGTCCCAAGACACTCTTAAGTGCCTAAAGTTGAGGTCGGAACCCCGGGGAAACATAGGGAAAACTAGTGGGAAATGGAAAGCCTTAGATCTATACACAGGCGACAATGAAAGTAGCCAGGGTGGGGGCTTCTGGGTGAGGACGGGGGACACCCTCGCTGCACATGGCGAGTGAATAATCACATCAGTGGGCAAAGTTACTATGTGGTTACTATGCTTTTCCTTTTAAAAAATTCAAAGGACCATTATAAGTATGCCTCACATTGTATCAATAATAAAGCATTTCACTTTTTTTTTTTTGTTATTGGTTTGCTATTCAGTTACCTTCACAGTTATAGCACTTTATTGACAATAAAACATTTACATCATTTTTTTGGTTGTTCGTTTGCTGCATGTATCATTGGCAGTTACTCTCTGAAGGGAAAATATTATAGAAAAATAATTGCTTTAGCAAGTGAATTCAGTTTAACACAAGGCAATTTACCTGCAGGCAAACCTCAGAGATGCAGGCTGATCGCTCTCTTTCCTGGTCATCAGATTTAATTTCGTAGAGTTAGATTTGATCACTACAGAACTATATTATTTCTCATCCTAATAGAATTCATTAGGTTCAGGATGAACTAGCATGAGCTCAAAATTCATAGCAATTTCTATACTTTAAGCCTTCTTTCCCAATGACCTTTTCCATTGCAGACTGTAAGTTCCCTTCAATATGACTTTAACTGCACTTTATATTATACAAATAAAATAAGAGTCAATTTATGAACTAATCATACATATTTGTTACACTCATAAAATCTTTCAGTGTAGTTCTCACTTAATTTGTTGGAACTATGACATATTTATAAATTGTACTATTCTTTGCAATGACTGTATTAAAATTTCAATGAGAACATCAATAGCACCAAATTATACTTGAAGTCCAAGCTTCTTTTTCGTTATTGCAGTTCCAAAAGCAGCACCCCAAAGTATGGTGCTTTGGAGGGCTGAGTACTCTGAACTGAAGACATTGAAGGGGCCTCAAAACCAAAGTCTCTTTCTGACCTTCTCCTGCCCTTTTTTCTCCTGTTTTCCTTTCTCTCTAGGGCCAAGCCCTAGAAAACTAGGATTTCTCTTCCCCAAGGTGGATCATAGAAGCTAGAACTCTTCTCCCACAAAGGTAGCCATAAAATCTAGAAATACTTCTCTAACCTTACCCTACCTTCCCTTGTAAGAGCTGCCATAAAGAAATTCTCTGGCCCACCTTGTCTAATGGTAGACCATAAACCCTCATTCCAGAGGGGACTTGCCCTATACCCAGGAGGAAGAAACACATGCAGAGAAGAATCTGGGTAGGTCTTACTGGATTTCCCCACTCTGTCTGTTACCATTAGGTAATGACAAAATTATTAGGTCACATCATTTTGTCCAATCACATTTCTACATAGCTGCTCATTATACATCAAACCTACATATAAAAATAGTTTTCCCTGAATCTCTGCTTTTTCATTTTTGAAGGCCCCCTGCCATCTAAAAGATTAAGTAACTCCGTTATGAGCTACTCTCTTGTTAATCTCTCATTTGTTTTAAGAGTGTCCACTCTGACCCTTGTGATGGAAGGAAGAGTATGAGACCCCTTTCACTCTGCATTGGAAAATTTTATTTTAAGTTTTTGTTAGATTTCTATCCCTTTCAGTACTAGACTTCAAAAATTAAAAAAAACAAAACAAAACAACCTTAACAGGTGACAACTCAATTCCCTATACGAGGTGAGTTAAAGGAAATGCAACACAGAAAACAAAAAGTTTTTATAAAAAAAAATGGAAGATCACTTTTATTATAGAAGCTTGTAGTTCTTATAGTAAAGCCTACAGTTTTGAAATACATGAGTTAAAGCTGAGCCGTAGATCAACAAAGTAATTTTTAAAATAATTCCGAGTAGCTAAAACGCCCTTTCTCTTTACTTCTTATAAATAGACTATTATGTATTGATTTAAGTACACAAGGTTAAGAAAGTTGACAACTGATGCAACTGATG
This sequence comes from Perodicticus potto, assembly GCA_963574655.1. Lineage (NCBI taxonomy): Eukaryota > Metazoa > Chordata > Mammalia > Primates > Lorisidae > Perodicticus > Perodicticus potto. The sequence continues at coordinate 18,200 of CAUYRH010075368.1, read as the reverse complement.
TCTTTGCCTTTCTCTTTATAATTAAACAGGTATAGACAATGGCATTTGGATTAATGCAAGTGTATATGAAGCATTGCAGAATATGCCTTCCTGAAATATGCCTCTTTGACATAAAGATTATTTTGAGCTAAAGGCAATTGAGAAGGAGATACAAGAAATTCCCCCTGCTCTTCCCTAAGAACTCAAAAGGATAGAGAAAAGAAATTTTTTCCTCCCCTACATGTGTTATTACTCGAAAGACTGTTTGTGGAACAAGGAATAAGAGTGAGGACAAAGAAGAGAAACCAGAAAATAAAGCCAAGCAGGAGGCTTGGGAGGTGTGAAGACAGGAGAGAGACAGAGAGAGAGAGAGAGAGAGATATCAAGGCTGTAGAGAAGGTGCAATTTTACCTTTGGGTTCTTATCTGGGCCTGAGAATTAAATTGACACAGGACAGATTAACAGGAGAGAAAAACATAAGAAATGATTTAATATCAGATTTACATGACATGGAGGCCTCGTAAAGAAATAAAACCCCAAAGAAGCAATTAGAATTGACCATTTACATACTGATTTGGACAATAAGTAATAAATTGTGAAAATGTGACAAAGCAAGGGGGCTTGGGCTAGGGCAGTTAACCACAGAGAAGTGGCTAGGCAGATGAGGACTAGGTTAACAAGTTTTGTCAGCACAGATTTCTCTAACCCTCCATTGCCCATTTCTAGTGATAAAGTCTTTCTTCCTTCAGGACAGTTAGAACATCTTTCATGAAGTTTTATCTTCTGCTTTTAGGGAGGTCCAGGTGCCCATCTTGCATTTGCTGTCTTTCTCTCTTTAACTCAAAATAATATGTCAAAGTGGCTTATATTGGGATGCTGTGTTTGGAACTCCTTCAAGGCCAACAGAAGAGAGAATTTTAGGCAAGATAGGAATGTCATTCACTCAAAGCCTTCTAAAATAAGACCCCTATTGATTCCTGATTAGTAGTAGTAGTAATGGGGACCTTACAAGAGCCAATTCTAAGAGTATATTCGAAGTAAAAATCTAGATTATGAGAACTTGAGGGGGCTAGCACGTTTTTTTAATAATGTTTGGGAGCGAAAGTAGTAAGAACATAAGGTATTAGCTTCAAGAGTGGACAAGGAAAGTAAAGGTTAGTATACAGAGAACAAGGTGTGGGATCTTCTCATGCTACAGATTTGTGACATAATAGACATGTATTCCAGAATATCTGCCTTTACCCTAATATATATTTAAGTTAGTATAAATGTTTGAGTTCTTTCATCTCATTAATGTCAACTCCAAATTTGTTCCCAGGTCCTTTAAATATTTGAATTTAAAAAACAGATTTTCAGAATTCTTTGAAATATTGTCCATTAACTGTGTATATGGACATGCCTGTCCTTATTTCATTCACTGTTAAGTATAGCTGTGATATTGAAATCAGCTCATATCCTATAAAATTTCAATATTAACTTCCTTAAGTATATCACCATACAATTTCTCATTAGTCAAGGACCTTGTGTCTTTCTTATTCTTTGTTCTTTTAATCATCTACATTTTGGGCATATGTCTAATTTAACTTTAGGTAATCCTTTCTATTTCTAGAAATGGACTCCCAACCTTTAATAATATTCATTTTTTCTTTCTTCTTATTTGCAGCTCCAAGGGTTATTGAATCCATTTTTATATAGATATCTACTTTCCTTGTCGTCTCATTTTTTAAAAAATCATAAGCCAGCCCATCTGGAAGTGAAAATGTGACCTTAGGTACTTAAGAAACTAGAATCACTCTTGCTCAATTTTAGAGAGTTAGTTTGAGCTTATATTGATATAATAGAATTCATGCCAATGAAACTTCTTTTAAAATACTTGTTCATGTCAGAAAATGAATTAGAAAATTTAAATCAACTGTCTTAAATTTCTAATTATTTTCTTTTCACTGACACGCTGAACATTTTGGAGAGCCCTGTGGATCTATATAATAAAGGGCATGTACGGTGATTAGTGGAGAGATTTATGTGTTTACAGCACCTGTGGCTCAGTGGGCAGGGCGCTGGCCCCATATACCAAGGGAGATGGGTTCAAACTCGGCCCTGGCCGAACTGCAACAACAACAAAAATAGCCAGGCATTGTGGTGGGCACCTGTGGTCCCAGCTACTTGGGAGGCTGAGGCAAGAGAATCACCTAAGCCCAGGAGCTGGAGGTTGCTGTGAGGTATGTGATGCCACAGCACTCTACCAAGGGTGATAAAGTGAGACTCTGTCTCTGCAAAAAAAAAAAAAAAAAAAAAAGGACTTAGCACTAGCTCAAAAATATTAGCAATTATATGATATTTTCTATGTTAAAAGCATCTTTTACAGATAGGCTTAATAGGCATTCATGCTTTGTTTGGGATACCTCTGTTTACTTAGAAAAATTTTCCTGCAAGCCGTGAATAACTCATAATCATTTATCCCTGTGCCACCAGTGTTGAATATGAAGAGCAGTATGCAGATGAGGAATGGTCACTGATCATTTTTTACATCCTGTTTCTCATCTTTATAACTAGATATTGCTAGGAATATTTATTTATTTATTTATTTATTTTTATGTTTTGAGACAAAGTCTCAGTCTCCCTCAGTAGAGTACCATGGCATTGTAGTTCACAGCAACCTCAAACTCTTAGGCTCAAGCAATCCTCTTTCCTCAGCCTCCCAAGTAGCTGGGACTATAGGTCCCTGCCACAATTCCTGGCTTGTTTTTTAGAGATGGGGGGTCTCATTTTGGCTCAGGCTGGTCTTAAACCCCTGAGCTCAAGCAATCCACTTGCTTTGGCCTTCCAGAGTTATAGTTTTACAGGCATGAGCCACCTTGCCTGGCCCATTGCTAGGAATTTTTAATTCTCCATCACTGATCCCTGTCTAGAGTCAAAGCTAAAAGGAATTAACCCTTTTGTCTTCATTCTGGGGCTTAATCCCCTAAATTAGAGCACTTCAGGAAGCAATGAAACCTTATCCCCCCACTCAACAGATACAGGGGTCTTCAAAAAGTTCATGGAAAATGCACGGAAATGCATGGAAATCATGAACAAACAATGCATGGATTTCAAAATTTTGCTTTTTCACCAAAATAAACTCATACTAACTTATTATAACGTGTCCAGTACAATACGTTTCTTGATATGCAAAAGTTTTTCCCTTACATTCAGTTTGAGAAGTTGGTTGAGCTTCAGGAGATAAAACTCACAAAAGCGTGGGACTCTTCTGATGACTGAAGTCAACTGGAGTTTTAAATCCTCAGACTGGCCACACAGAGGGGCCACTGATTCTTCAATACAGTTAAGGTTTTCCTACCCAGATACTGGTTCCCGCAGAGATTTCTGCTCATGTGTTTCTTCTTGGTACTTAGTGATCCTTTGTATTCACCTGTCTATATCTCCAAATTGGGGGGCAGTAGTTTTTGCTGTAATCTCATATTTCTAACAGACCTAAGAAGACTTACTGATTTTTCAGATTTTTACTTGTTAGGAGGGGTGGTAACTTCTAAACTCCTTACATACTGAATTGAAACCTGGAACTCTCTGTCTCTCTCTTTACACGCACACACATAAGGAATGAACATACATGTAGTATGTACATATGTAGTATGTAGTGTGCACACACACACTAATATAATAAATATTAAATGCATAAAAACTGTTGCCTTTGAAGGCAGGATAAGAAAAGTGATTGGGGAATAATAAGCAAGAGGTGTTTAACCACGTTGAAAAGTTTTATATCTTTATTTCAATGGGATAACAGATATATGTTGATTTATTTGTTGACTTTCTGTTCAGTATCATATACTTCTAGAAGATAAAAACGAAGATAAAAAAATCCATTTATCTCCATTGTAATTGTCTCTAAACTCAACGCCTGGCATCTTCTCTTGCTGTCCTCAAATTTATTTCCCTTTTTACATCTGGATAATATTTTTTGAACCCTAATGTATTGATCCCAATAAGTTGCTTAAAATGTTTCTGTGGTTTTAGCATTGCTCAAAGTGAAAGGTTAAATTTTTGGTATAGCTTAATAGGCCTTTCCTTCTCCTTCTCACCACCTCTCTGGATTTGGTTTTCCTCCATTCACACTCCATACTCTAATTATATTGAACTTCTTCACATTTCTCAAATGAACTATTCTTTCTGACCTGTTTCTCAAAAGTACTATTCTTTCTGACATGCTCTGTTTTATCTTCATAGAATTCTTTCACTCTTATCATTCATCTCCTTCCCTTGTCTCTGTAATCACCCTCTTCGTCCTGGTTACTTAGCTAACTCTTACGTATTGCTAGGTTTCAGCAGAGACATTGCATCCTTTGAAAAGTCATCATGGAGCCCCTAAGTTTGACCCATATAACCTTCTATGCATTCCCAAGTTTCCAATTCATCCACATGATTGCATTTCTTCATATGGGTAGGAATAACACATTAATTACTTCTTTTGTAACCAATTTTATGACTCATCCAATCAGTTTATAAACCAACTATAATTTGCACTGCCTTCCAAGTTCCAGATTCACAAGAACGGCTTAATACATATATTTTTTAAATCAAATGACTAAATGAACTTAACTGCTGGGTTTCTGAGGCATAATCTCAGTTGATAATCGAAGAAACACCACATAGTAGAATTGAACATTTGGCACGAGGCCTCTTCCACTGCTAGTGAGAGTGTGTGACTTTGTACAGCCCCACTGACGCTAGATATGTATATACCTAGAATCTTGTGGTTCCACTTCTGGGCAAATGGTCAGGAGACACAAGTGTATTTGTCTACCAAAGGCATATACAAGCAAGTTCTTAGTAGATTTTAATAGAGAAAACTTGAGAGTGGTCCAAATGTCCACCAAAAGCAGAGTAGGTAAATGAATGTGGCATATTCATACCGCGAAAATTTGAATCCCACAAATGTGTTAAGTGAAAGTGGTACGACAAACATGTCACCAACAATCATCAACCTATGCTTTCATTTCTTTGGGGTCCTAAGGAAGGCAGGACCCATCTGTGGTGACAGAGGTTGGAATAGTAAGGGTGGGTATTAATGAGGAGAGTTGTTTCTGGAACTGACATTGTGTCACATTGGAAAATTTCTGTATGTTGAAAGTTAATTTTACAGAAACTTTTCATAGTTTTACTTTCCTGTCTTACTCATTTTGGAAATGGCAAAAGCCTTGTTAAAAGGATTTCCTAAGAAAAATAAGTATAGAGAGGATCAGCAAACTTTCTCTTGCATAATTAAAATAATTGAGGCAGTGTACAAAACTGGAAAAGAGAGAATCAGTGTTAAAGACCTAATTTAGACCTAATACCTTACATTAGTTTGTGCCATTTCATTCTGTTGGAAGGAACCAAACAGAATCTTCCGGTTTCCTAATAATGACTCAGGAAATCATTACTACCTTAAGAAGGGAGGCTGTGAATGAAGCCCACTTTTGCTGATGAATCACCTTCAGCGGTGCAGAGCAAACACTGTGGGAAGTTAGCAGAAATTGCAATTTGCAGGAAAACATTCGTTGTTCTTTTTAAGTGTCAAGCTCCCCTTCTCTTATCTGTAGTTTTCAGTTATTCTTTCGCTATTTCGCTATGCATCTCTTTCTTATACTGGTTTGTCTACTTTCAATGTGTACTGGGTCCAGAAGGCAGAAACAGAGATACCCATGTGCCACGACCTTCCAAAAGCTTCAAAGGACTTGAATATTGAAAACATTTTATGGCAGTGATACCCCAAGTATTTTTTGTGACAGGATGAGGTAGTGTATGTTATTGCTGTACCTGAATATACTAAGACTCATGTACAGATGATTTTTAAAATAGATACATCCCCACATCTCATTTGTAATCCATGAATTTTAAATGCCTGTAGTTTACTTAGTTAATTACTAAGCCCATTCAACACATCTGGCTTTGTGTTAATCAATAATTACTTGATTACCATGTTTTGCCTTTTATCCTAATTAGCATTTTGAGACCATAAATTTGTGCTACCTTTGTGCTTCACGCTGGCACTAATGTGTTATATTTATAGTTTGGTATCCTCATAAATCATGCATGTGTTTATATATGCACACATTTTGCCTAATTTGTACAACACAAATTTTTCTACTCATTATCTTATTTTTTTTATTAAGTTTACCACCTGGAAAGAATATCCTTGCTTATTTTTTAATTTAGGAAAGGCAAAAATCCCTTTTCTGAGAAAAAATAGGTGTTCATTTTAATGCGACAATTCTTTTTTTTAAAATGAAAAACCCACATAATACTTTTAGTTGTTCCCTTTTTGAAAAGTAGCTGGATAAATCAAACAATGTTGATATTTTTTGACGTATGCATGTGGATATCGGTGTGGTTTAAATCCTCTGCAAAAGAAGACTGCTTTTTTTTTTTTTCTTAATTGCTTCCTTTGCTAAAATAATTATGAAGGCTGGAAACAGGTCTGATTAACTGCAAACTTGGATGTGGTAAAAACCTCTCTGGCAGGTTCTCATCGGTCACCTTCAGTCTCAAGCTGCAGCATGACCATCTTGGAGGGCTTGCAGGAGACAAACTCTTGGGATCTGGAAGTTTCAGAGATAATGATGCCAATACAACCCTCTGGGTGGGTTTTCATTATAGCTGTGGGATGTGGGTTAGCCCATTCTCATTGCCTGACTCCCCATTTGGGTAAGTAGGGCTCCGTAAGTCTTACTGGGTATATGCCCAGGAGGGTGGTGCCATTCACTTTGCAGTAAGGAACAGGATGAACTGAAAAAAAACCCTCATCTACCTACTGTAGCCACATTCATTTTGAGAATACTGTCTCTCTTCATGTTTCCATAGATCCCCAGATTTGACTGTAAGTAATTGTACCAACTTTGGAGACTCTGCGTGCCAACATTCGCTCTATGCCTTTCATCAAAACACAATGAAGTTCTTAGTGGCCAGGTAGGTAGTCCACAAGCATGGAAAGTCCAATGGCACAAAGGACTTACCTAAATAATTAATTGCTTTGTTTTATTACTATTTAATTATTTTGGAAGAAATACTAATGAAAGGCATTTCCCTTTTCAATTTTTTATAAATCTGTGTCTAAGTTATGGAGAGATAATCTTTCCTAATGTTCTAAGTTGCTCACAGTGCTTCAGAGTCATTAATTCAGTTAGCAAGTGAATGGTTTCATTCTTATGAGCAATAATTGATCCTAATTAACCTACATAGTTGACCACCTCCTTAAGTTCACCTCATGTTCACAGACCAGACAATGTAACACATGTACATATCAGCACAGTAGGCCTGGTCCCTTATGTTGACCTCCTCCATGTGTTGACCAGTTTGTTACAGTCCTTTGGTGGCTGACTTACGGAGGTTCTTTAGTTTCCTTAAATAAAGCAAAGCACTTTTAGCTCTTATTTAATTCAAGTTGCATTTAAAGTTTTCCAAACTACATTTGAATTCTTTTCAATGTGCAGATCACGAGGAGCTCACTTCTTCCATGAGACACTAGTCAATTTCTGGTTGTTCTTAAAGAAAGTGGTTCCTCTTAAAACAAAGCATCCAATTCTCCCTCCTTCTCACCCAAAACATACTTATTTATACTTTCCATAAGCATCTAGAGGACTATAGAGATACTTATTCAAAGTAGAAAAACTCCCTCTAGTCATGGAATTACTTTAGCCATGAAATTACTTTTCTAACAGGTGTTGCGTCTATTTCCAGGGAACTCTTAGAGGTGGAGTCTTTGAGAGATGCAGGGTAGGTGACTGTGGCTGTATCTTTCACCATGTTGGAAGTGACAATGGTGGCCTCCTGTCAATGTTCTGCCCTGTTTCCCCTCTGTCCAAATACAAGGAGCCTTCATTCTTATGAATACAATAATCTCACCATACAAAGAGATAATTATAAATTTAAAAAATCTCATTAGGTTACAAGATTTCTGGAAATGCATAAATTTGCCTTTGCTTATCTCTTTAATAGAAAGGCAGTTTACAGCCATTGTTCTCGATACATCACGGTGCAAATATTCCATGTCTTCATAATTAGCATTTTGCAATCTAAAAAATATATAATCTACATCAGTTAAAATAAATTGGGGAATTCAGAAAAAGGATACCACACAGTCCCTGTGGCTGAGAAATTCCATCCATCATGGGTCTAGCTCTTTTTCTGGGAACAAGATACACAATTTCTGATGAAGTCAGGTACTTTAAAAGTTAGTTTGCAGACCTTACAGAAGTAAATCAAACATCAGTAGATATTTTTTTTCTTTTAAAGAAATGATGTCAAAACTATCATTTCTTTAAGGGCAACATTTGGCTGAAGAAGGAGTAGCAGCACTCAAAGGGAGCAGACGCACCAAGGACCCAGTAAATGAGATTTCAAATGCACTGTTTGCCTGGCATTCTAATCATAGTCTCAGGTTAAGAAAGAAAAAAGAATCTCCCTTGGAGTAGCAGGCAATTGACTGAATTTTTTTTTTTTTTTTTACCTTGAATCAAAGGAGAATCAAAATAGTAGAAAGTGCACTTTTTTTTTTTTTATTGAGACAGAGCCTCAAGCTGTCACCCTGAGTAGAGTGCTGTGGCATCACAGCTCAAAGCAACCTCCAATTCCTGGGCTCAAGTGAGTCTCCTGCCTCTGTCTCCTAAGTAGCTGGGACTACAGGCACCCGCTACAATGCCTGGCCACTTTTTGGTTGCAGCCGTCATTGTTGTTTGTCGGCCCGGGCTGGATTTGAACCCGCCAGCTCAGGTGTACGTAGCTGGCGCCTCAGCCCATTGAGCCACAGGCGCTGAGCCAGAAAGTGCACTTCTTACATATCCTGGAGGAGCTTAATTTTCATTTACCTGCTTAACATTCTCTAATTTTAGGCCAAGCACCAAGTAGCAATACTACAACACTTTAGGTGAGTTCCATAAAATTTTAATTTAAATTTAAAACTCTAGGTAGTTTCTTTACAGTTTAGAACTGAAGTAGTCTTCAACTAAGTGTTGTGTTATCTGGTACATTTTAATTCCAGACAGACTGGGCGACTGGGCCAAGTAGAAGGAACTGGGATTGCGGGGTATGGAATACATAAATTCTGGAAGGGTAGAAATCATCCCAGCTATTTCCTCTTCACAATTTTACACCATCCCAGAGAACACTCCATGGTAAACATGGTCCTCAGTGAAGATCTATGAGTAAGGAAGGGGCAGGTGCACAGTATACCTGTGATGTGTCTCAGGTAAGGCTGGGCTGACATCACATCACTCCAAAGAAGCACAGTTAAGTGAAAGGGGGCTGAAGACATACAGCCATCTTTTCCAGCAGGCAAGTTCACGGGCAAGTTAACTTGAATACAAACAATTTCCTTCTTCTTCTCAATCCCTCCCCTTTGTCTGGAATGGAAGTAGTAACTTCTTTTTTTTTTTTTTTTGCAGTTTTTGGCCAGGGCTGGGCTTGAACCCGCTGCCTCCGGTATATGGGGCCAGTGCCCTACTCCTCTGAGACACAGGTGCCGCCCGGAAGTAGTAACTTCTTTTGGACATGTCTGAGAGATTGAAGCAATTTGCAGTAAAAGGCTATACAGCTTGATGACTTGGGTCGTTATTGTCTTTGTGGGATGGCACATAGAAAAAAAGACTAGAAGGAGGGAAGAGGGAATAAATGCTTCCATTGTTAGCACAGTCAGCACTGCCTGGGGCTCAGAAGGGAAAAGAATTTTATGAGAACATTCAATAAACCTGGAACCCATGGGTCAGATCCATGCATTATGTATAATTAACATAAGACTGAATTCAAATTACAAGATGATAATTCCATTGGGAATTTTGGCAGCTATTTAATAATTCATGGTATTCTTTGTTCATTTATTTTACTCATGACCATGAAAACTGCTCTCAAATTCACATGGCTGTGATAGAATGTACCACACACACTGCCTATTTATGATTAACATATAGAAATAAAGGTATTACTGTAATTTAATGTATATATATAAATGAAATGCCATCATCTCATCATAAAATACCAGGAATTATGATTGAAAACATTCTGGGATATTTATATCATTATTCTTAACACTGAAAAAAGGTTCTTCCTTGGGATATATAGATTACAGTTCCTAACTATTATAAATACTCATTTGGTCATGATTACACATACAATGAGAAGTTTCAGTTAGTGCCTGCCTCTGAATTGTGATATTAGAATCTTGCATCTGATAGAAATTATGCAGAAGACTAGAGGACGTGTTAGCCACATCGTACTGGTGATACTTGCGACTCATCTGTCAGTCAAAGTATATGACAAATGGATCATTTGCCAACATTTTGCTGAAAATCAATTAAGAACAAAGGTGGATAATCAGAGTAAAAAACAAAACGAGATCTCAACTGTAGGACAATGATTCATAGGACTAGATTATTCCAGAGCTTTTCAAAGCTTCTCATGGGAGATGACAGTCTTGAAGGGTAGTTCCCAAGAGAATCTAACCAGGCTTCTAGTGAACACATGTTAGCAGCAAAACAGAGTCCATTTTTGGTGTTTGCTTCTTATAGCTTTATGTTGTTAATGAAGTCACGGATTGCAAACATTCTGAAGACCATTCTGTGCCTAATATTTACTGGGGAAACAATCACGATATTCTAATATTTTTGGACGTGTGAGAGGGGAATGGCACAACAGTGCCAATGACATTTGTGTACTGTTCTTGTGTACTGTTCTTGTCTAGGCTTGGCCAGCAGGACTGGGGCAGCCCACAGTTCACAACAAGCCTGTTTTCTTCCATTGATGTGAGTCCTTCTTTACAATGAGAGTTTACTATGAATTCAGCATCCTGGTACACCAAGAAGCAGAAAGGTGGTACATGGAGAAACTACCCCCATTGGCACAGCTATGTCTTCTTACTCCTTGGATTTTTCCACCCCAGAGCATAATTTTTCTTTCTGTAGTCTGTCTTGCCCTCTGATTTTACATTTCTAAAGGGCTGGCATAAATGCACTTTGTATACATAGAGCTAGACAAACAGTGGGTATGTAATAAATGTTCATTGAATAAATTATTGACTCTTAAATAAAATAGCATGTATACTTTGAAAAAAGTGATTAAACCATATGCATTAAAAAGTTAAATATACAATGTAAACTATAAAAGAATCAGAGACTGTCAACATGAATATCTTAGGTTGAGGAAGTACTTTTTAAATAACAACAACAACAAAAAAGAAAAAAAGCAAAGGAAGAAAACTGATATAAATGTGATTGAACTGGGTTGATGATTGAAAATAGATGTAAATTTGCTTTAGATGACAGGAAATGAGATGTAGAACTGGGATCGGAATCAAGACTTGACTGCTACCCGGCCTGCATTCTGCTAAGCTACTTTGAAAAAATAGTTTTACCGCACTGAATATTTTCAACTACATGTTAAATGGAGCTATATCCATATGAAAAACATCATATTTACACAGATAAGTTGGTTTAATCCACTATGAAAAATGCTACATGAACTAAACAAGATGCATTCAAACTTCTTTTAAAAACTCATCACCAAATAATTGGTCTGACAGTATTTCTAGGAATATAGTCAGTTAACCTGACATCCCTTAGGTATGATTTAGAATTCAAGTACTAAGGAATTATGTTGTGTTAAATACACACAGTTTTATAATTGCACAAGTATATAATAATAAATGGTTCTTCTATTTACCACAGCCATTTTTGCTGAGATTGTTTGACAAGAAGTACGCCAAGCTAACCAAGAAAATTCACCTATGGTTAAGGAGCCTAAGCAATAATCTAAAGAAAGTCACATCTGCAAGTCATATATATTTTTTTAATACCTATAACGTTTATCACTTGATCCACCATGACAAAGATTATGGGGGGAATTACTGTCTAGTAAATTTAATTTTTAAATTTCCACTTATAAAGGTTATTTTCCTGTACTCATACAGAAATAGACATTTACAGCAAATTAATATAGCAAAATACTTCTTTAATAAAAATCTCAATCTATGTATATATTAATATCGGACACTTGAAAAATTAACCAATAGAATTTAAAAATTAGCACTTGATTAAATTAGCTGGATAATGATTTTTACTTGGCATTGTAAGATACCGTCTTAATTATAATGAAGCAAATAACGCACAATAAAACACAACTTCTGTTTTATCAAAATTTTTTTGTGATACAATATTCATCTTACAAGGGCAGAAATCACTGGTGATAACAGCAAAGCATGACGCACAGGCAGACACAGGTGCAAAATATCACCTTCCAAATTTGGGAAGCTTAACACATTGCAGGTAGAACTCCAGTGCTTTCAGGAAAACAACTGAGTGGAGTATTTCCAAAATATTTGAAAATACACTGGGTAGAAAATGAACAGTTTTTCTGTAAATAAATGTGACCATTCAGCAATACAAGCCACTTGATGATGCACTGAGTTTTGACCTCTTTCTAGTCCACATTCTGGGTGTAGAACCACTTTCAGCTCGAGTCAAGACCCTATTTGCAGTAAAATTCGTTGCTACCTCTTAATCAAAAGCCCTTTTGCTAAAGTAATTTTTAAAGTAAAATTGAAGCTGTGTTAATGAAGCCACTGATGTAGCCTCCTTCCTAATTTCGGATATCAGCGCATCTTCAGTAGCAGGTGCTAATTTTCAGGTAAATTTTGCTTGAGCATCTTGAAGAATGATTCCTAATAGCTGTTATTGTCTGTTTTTTTCCTTGAATTCTAGTTTCTTGGCCAAGGGAGCAACTCTACGTGTGTCTGTGAGTGTTCACATGCCAGTTCTTCAGAATGATATTAATCTCTATACCACAGTTTCATGTACTTTTTAACCTACTTTTAAAATCAAGAACAAAAGGGAAATAATGGCCCATTAGGAAACATTAAATCCCGATCATTTCATTAATGTTCTCACTAATATGTGTTCTACAAAGTTGCTCACTTTTATAACTAAGAAGTTGGTATCATGGGTTAATGATCCATACGGCTTGTAATGTCTTACATCTGCCTTGAATCCATTATCAGGAAAAGACTAATCTGTCTCTCTAGCAGATGGATCAGAAGTCTTGGAGGGGTAAATTAACCCCTGTACTTTACTTTTTCACATACACTATCATATTTGATTTTCAAACCATTCCCTAAAGTCAGAACAACATGTGCAGTTGTTTTTATTTATTGGTAGGGCCTGATGAGGAAGCATGGCGTCTTAGGTATCATTAACCAAAAAGGGCTATGGAAGGGGTTCTCTTCTTATTGGGAATGTGACTGACTCTGCAGTTTCGGGATGGACACACTGAAAGCAGTGAGGGAGAAAGGATTTACATCTAGTCAAAATGAGCCTGGGTAACATAGTGTTTGTTTTTAAATTAGGAATCATAATTTCAACCCAACAGCAGTTCCGTGGCAGAGATGGGAGGCAAACTCAGGATGCAAACTTGCTCCTGGATCTGTGGGCATCCTTGGCACCCCTATGCGAAGTGCTTCTCCATCACACTGACAGTAGACAAGAAAGCTTGTTGTGACTCTACATTTTATGTCCCACCTGTGCTTGGCCCCATTGCCTTAGGGAAGGTGACCCACCCTTCGCTCCAGAGTGTCTAAGGGTAAACCTATCATCCTATTTGACGATTGCTTCAGGAATTGGCCTGAAACCCGACTCCTGCTAAGCCCAGATTCAAGAAAATCTGCTCCAAGGACTAAACAATTTTCTTCACATGTAAAAGAATGAAATAATTTCTTCTGGACAGAGTCACAACAACATAACAAGAAAAACAACAAGTAACATATATGTCGAACTTACAGTGTGACAGACACGGTTTCTAGCACTTTATATATTTTAACTTAATCCTCACCACAACCACAGGGTAAGGAATGCCATTATGCTGACCTTGCAGATGAAGAAACTGAGGTAGCCAGATATGAAGCGTGGAGCTGCTGCAGCCTTCCTGTTTCCAGGCCTAAATTAGTGCAGCAAGGCTGTCACTCTCAGTTACATTCTAATATACTTAGGTCCAGAAAGTTTAAATAACTTGCTTCACTTGACAGGCTGCTCAAGGAACAGATCTGGTTTTGCAAGTCACCCTGAAGTGGAAAACCACAGACATGGGAAGAACCTGAGTCTTTGATGACACCATCGCATTGCCCGACATTGACACTAGCTCTACTTCTAGACTCTGTGGTGTGTGATGCTCAATGCCCTTATTGTCAGAGCCATTCTGTGTCAGAGTTTCTGTCACCTGCAGCATAAAGTTTCCCAAGTGATTCAAAGGTCATATCGGAGCACCAACTGTGAATGTAGTTACTTGTGTTTGAATTTTGACCTGGTGGTTTGGGGTTTACTTTTTCCCTCTGAGCCTCCCTTCTTCTTTTGTCAAATAGCAATGGCATCTGTGGGTATGTGGTGAGGACAGAATGATACAATATACAAGAAGCACTTAGAACAGTGCCTCAAGCATAGCTCACATTTGTTAAATAATAGCTACTGTTAATATTATTACCTTGTTATTTTATTTTATTAGCCCTTAGTATTTTTCTAATCTATAAAATATAAATAACAATAATTTAAGGGTCTATTACGAGGATTTAGTGAAACAACCCATATAAAGTGTTTAGAAGATTTTCTGGCATTTAGAAAACGTTCCATAGATATTAGCTATTTTATTTCCAAGTAATTTTAATTTTAATCAAAATAATATACATATTATGGAAAAGATCAGATAAATATAAAAGACTTATAATCAAAAAAGCAGTCACCTTTATTTTTGAGTAGCTATACTACCATGTTACTTTGCTATTAAAAATGCTATCATTTTTTATGTAAAGACCTTTCAACAAACTCATCTGCATATAAACTTCATTTTTTTTATAAATTAAAGTCAATTATAGTCTGTGCAAACTGTTACTTATGAAAGGCCATACTATTGTACAAGCAATCACTCTATTTCTAAATGAGAAATGGAGATCTAAAACAAATTATATTGCCTGCTGATCCATAAACTTATATAGATCAAATATCCAATATAATAAATAAATATCTAATACTATACTCTTAAGGAAATAGTATACTATCTGCAACATTGGAACCTGATCTATCAAAATCTAGTAGTTTCAGTATAATTCTGATTGAAAGAAATAGTAATAAAAGCAGCCTGATTCTAACTAAAGACACTACAATTTGTTTTCTAGCTTTCTCAGAAATCCAATGAAGTTTATCTAGAAACAATAAACTAAAATTCTATTTGCATTACTAAATTTAGTAATAGAATGAGAGAGTCTATATGTCAAAGTTGTATTTAGTGACTCATAAACCATAGAAATGTTTACTTTAATCTGCACTTGATTTGGAAAATAACAAGTTTTAGCCTATAAAAATTCATTTAGGGACATTCCTATTAATTGAATGATATCCAATTTACTATAGGCATGCTGTGTAATAAAATACAACATTAATCTCAGTGTTTAGTATTGACTTTGTGGTTGCTCGAGAAATATTTGTTGAATAAATAACAAAACAGGAGTAGATAAAATGCTTACCTAAATTTTTAACTTTTTCCAGTATAGATTTTTTAAACTTATGGTGTCATCTGTATGTTGCATTACTGGAGGAGAAAAGGGATGTTTAGTTTTATAATTTATAAATTTGTAGTATATGAGGGTACTGTGGTACTATCAGATATGCTTAAAATATTTCAATGATTCTGCAAATATCAGTTTAGTGTCTACTTTGTGTAAGCCACTGTCATATGCTTGAGAGTCAAAAGAAGCAAAACCATCCCATTTTGGTCTTCTATTAAGATAGGAAATTGAAAACATACAAAAATGATAGTAAAGGGATATATGTTAAAGAGTTAACCCACAAGTCTGGGGAAAATAGGAGAGACAAAGGGCACCATTTCTGAAGCTAGAAACAAATGGATGAGTGGGAACTGATGTCAGTAGAGAAAAGTAGGGACAGACCCAACTTACACCAGCAGAATCACAGAAAGCATCAGCCACTTCTGGGAGGGAAGAAAATAGGGTGGCTCTAAACTGAGGCAACTGGGGTAGAATCAGCTTGCAAACCAGTTAAATCTCTGATGGCTTCTGCTCCTTGCTGCTCTGTGTTGCTCCCTCTCAAAAAGCCTGGAGATGTATTCATTAGAAAGGAAAAACAGGATCTGGAGTTGGGGAATGCTACACCCAGTTAGGGATGTATGTGCCACAGTGATGGCATGGGGATTAGTTATGAGTTGCGTACTGAATACTGAATATAAAGGCTCTTACCCTTTTCCTCTACTTGAATCTGATTCTCAGATCCCTCCCTTCTAGATAGAGAAGTTGGAAGATTCTTTCCTGGGGAATTTGTTCTAATCCAAAGAAGAAAAGACAAAGACACTAACTCTTGGAATTTCCCAACAAAACATCCATACAGGTCAACTTACAATGCAGTTCATGGTTGAGAAGCCCCATCATGTGTTGGTCAGAGCCAATCAGGTTTTTAATCCCTTATCCACCATCATGCACAGAAATCCAAGGGTGAGAAAACTTCGAGGAAAGGCTCTCAGGATAAAGATCAAAACAAATGAACAGGAAAAAAAGTCAGCAAGTTAAGGAAACATTATGCCGGGAGAAAAAACTTAGGGGAAAAATGCTGCTAGTAACAAAACACAAACTAAAACTAGGTTGCTGTAATGCAGAATACTCAAGTAACAGCAGAAAGACTTGAAATTAGAAATAGGATGGCACAAATGAAAAATCCTGCAGAAGGACTAAAAAACAACATTTTGAGAAATATTCTTGAACGTAGAGTAAAAAGACAAAGGAAGTAGAAACAGGAGAGAAAAGTAAGAAGCCTTAGAAGAACAGTCCAGAATACCTAGTGTTTGAGTAGTAAGAATTCCTATGAAAAAGTGGAGGACATAGAACCTGGAGGGGAGAAAATTATCAACAAACAATTGAAGAAAATTTCCAAAACACAGGTCATGAATTTCCAGAAAGAGAAGCTCTGCTAAATGTCTGGCCTGAGATGCCTTGTCTGTAAAAATTCCCCTGTTCCCCAGAAGTTGTCACATGTGAGGTTTGGTGGCATCTCCTAAGGGATCTTCTGATCGATCTGTCAAACTAGACATGACTCAGGGTCTCTGTCTGGTTTGTCTTCTCATTACTCTCTCTCTGTTCCTTAAAATACAAAAGACTAAATTGTGGAACTCTGGGTCATAATTTAGTTGAAAAATAATAAAGCAATATATGAAATGTCCCTAGATAATATCATATTATTTAAAAAGCATATGTTAAAAAGCATAATTTATTCATAACATAATATTTATACAACTTTTTAGACAATTCATCATCTCTATCAAAGTATGATGTACCATTCGTGGTTATTAACTTCCATAAAAAAGATGTTTCATGCTTTCAAATTATGCCAGGTATTGCCAATGAAAAATTGGATGATTCTTAGAATCTTTCTATTTGACTGGATCATTGTTCTCAGTAGCAATTGAGCCATACAGTAAGTTCTTAGGAAAGTTTAGACACTTTGGCCTTGAATTTAAAGTAAAACTTTTCCTAAACAAAGCCTTAAAAAAGAGCAGCAAGGACAGTCCGTGTTTAGCTTCCTAGATTCTTACCATTAATCACTTGTTTACTCAACAATTTATTCATTTATTTATTTATTTTTGAGACAGAGCCTCAAGCTGTCACTCTGGATAGAGTGCCATGGCATCACAGCTCACAGCAACCTCCAATTCCTGGGCTCAAGTGAGTCTCCTGCCTCTGCCTCCCAAGTAGAAGGATTACAGGCGCCCGCTACAACACCCGGCCATTTTTTGGTTGCAGCTACCATTGTTGTTTGGTGGGCCGGGCTGGATTTGAACCCGCCAGCTCAGGTGTATGTAGCTGGCGCCTTAGCCGGTTGAGCCACAGGCGCCGAGCCTACTCAACAGTTTCTTAATTGACACCTACTTTTGCAAGTTATGTTCTAGCTGTTAAGACTATACAGAAATAAAAGATAGGTCCTCGTCAGATGGTGGTTTGAACAGACATGTCTACTTTGGTTGCTTCCTCAAACCTAATTAAGAGATATGTTAGAGGTTTAAGAAAAGTGTGTAAGCTTGAAAAGAATGAAGCCAAGCTTCAGGCAGGAGATGAGAAGACTCTTCTAAGACACCTGACCAGAGGGAGAGCTGGCCAAGTCCATCATGCTGATGCAGGACAAGGCAGCTCTACAATGCTGCCTTGGCCCTGG
>CAUYRH010075363.1:0-28885 GCA_963574655.1 Perodicticus potto | reverse complement strand
AGTCTCAGGTCTGGTAGCGTGATTCCTCCTGCTTTGTTTTTATTTCTGAGTAATGTCTTGGCTATTCGAGGTTTTTTCTGATTCCATATAAAACGATGTATTATTTTTTCAAGATTTTTAAAAAACAAGTAATTTCTTACTTTATTGATAGATATGTAACAAAAACCCTTAAGAAATACTCCAATGGGAACACATTACTGTGTTCTCTTTAAGGATTCAAACTGAGCATGCCATAAAAAAATGGCTTAGATTCCTCAAAAAGGTCCCCAAAAACCAAAAAGGGAAATAGAGATTTCGGGAATTATTCTTAATTAAAGGAGACTGAAGTGTGACAATTACACAAAATATACAATCCTTGATTGGATCCTAGATCAAGGAAAAAATAGCTACAGAGAACCTCATTGGGACAGCTGGTAAAAGGTGTATATATTTGAATACACTACATATAGTGTAATAGATATAAGTATTAGCATACTACATAATTAAGGGAAGTTTCCCAGTTCTGGTTACATAGAAAAATGTCTTTGTTCTCAGGCTACAATTACAGAAATATTTACGACGAAAAATCATGATGTGTGTTTACCCAATCAGTTTTTAAATAACAATAGAGAACACACAGTGAGCAAATGTTAATAATTAAATGAATCTAGATAAAAGGTTTGTGGGTATTCATTTTTTAAATCTTTTCTGAGATTTTAAAAATCGTTCAAAATTAGAAGATGTTTTCTTATTTTTAAGAGAACAAGATGAGGATACACCTATTCAGCATCTAATGAACACTGTTCTGAAAGTGGGGCCAGATCAACAAGACATGAAAAATAAATAAGATTAATGAGGACTGTAAAGAAAATATTTTTCACATATGATATGATTCTACAGGGTGTCCCAACATCACTCCTAAAGTCTCCATACACAGGGAAAATGGGAAATCATAGCTAAATGTACCTTTATTTACACAATATTCATCAAAAATTTTACAAAGAGGTGACAAACACATAAACAGTTATAATTCCAGAAACTGTCTGCCAATGGATCTTAATTTAAAATGAAAAGCAAAACTTTCAAAATCCTGGAACAAAACATAGACTGTAAACTAGATTGCACAACTGGAAGATTTTTTAAAGAAGCCATAAAATGCCCAACACGCGCGGGCAGCTCCCCATCGGGCAAGCCCAGGAGCGCACCCTTCTGCCAGCTGCAGGCGTCAGGGGCAAGTCTAGGGAACCAATATTCAGAGGATTTGTAATCTAACATCTTAGCTGTTCAGGAGGGAGCACCCCACCCCCTGAGGGTGGGAAGGAGGGGATGAAGCTTGAGGAGAGGTGTGAAGTTGCCTGCCAACACTGGCGAGGAATGGTGTCCAGAGCCAAGTGAACAAATAGACAGAAGGTACTCGTGGCCAGAGGACATTGGGAAACAATGGTAGCAGCACCAGCCGGTCAAGTTAGACTATTTTCCCCACTGAAAATCTACAGGGGAATGGCCAGGACTGACCTGGACTGTGAATTCTCACCTGGCCCCCAGGAGAGCTGGTGACTCAGGAGTTAGGGAGCAGGTACAGGTAGGGGTGTGAGTTTGGGGGCAAGAGAAGGGAAGCTGGAAGGAAAGGAGGTTCTGAAGGCAGGTCTGGGGGTGACAGGAGGCTGTCAGGGAGGGGGCAACTGGCCCAGGGCTCTCTAATCATCCCCTGTCATAGGCAACCCCAAAAGATTTCTTCACAATGTCTTAAAGACTAGGACTGACCTGGGCGTCTGTGGCGCTCAGGGAGGACAGATACTCATAGGTGGAGTCAGCCGAGCTAGCTGAAGAACCGCCCTGGAGGGGCTGCATGAAGCTCAGGCTCCCTCTGCCGCTGTGGTCCAGCCCAGGTCTTGGACCTCGGAACCTGAACCAGCCCAACTACATGATAATTGTAGTTGGGGCCCGGGGCCTAGCCGGGGCCCGTTCCATCTGGCAACCTCCAATGCCCAGCCTGGGCACTGCACCCTTCTGCCCTCAACCCCATGGGGGCCAAATAGTCATGCTGGATGTACCCAGCTCTTTGGAAGTGCACATTAGATGTCGCAGTCCCAGGAAAAGAGGGAAAACCCCAATACTCAAAGCTATTTGGATGCGGGGTGGCCTCCAAGGCCCCATTGCCTGGACATAAAAAGTCACTGGAGTACTCTATGGGCCTGCTGTCACTCAAGGAGAGTGACTGACCACCTGGACCTCCTTCTACTCACACAGAAACAAACTGGCCCTGGGCAGCCACAGGAGGTGGGTGCCAACTGTGTTCCCCCAGAGGCCATGCCCCCACTTTCATCATCTGAAGTATGCCATGTTCCTTGAGTGCTCATGGGACAGGGCTGCTGAATGTCACATGCTTCTGGGGTACCCGGGACCTGGCACACAGGCAGCTGGGCTCCCTGGGGCTGGCAGAGCCGCATTCTGCAGTGCAGGCTGGTGGGAGAGAGCTCCAGAGTGTCCTACAAGGGCCCTGAAAGAGACTTTCGAGGAGGGACAGAAGCAGCAGTTCAGGTTACAGGGCTCACAGAACCATGCAGAGGGGACATCATTGAAGTGAGAAGTGGCCCCCAGCAACCCCAGAGCCCCTGCCTTGGTGAGCTTCCCTGGGTAGGGTTTGCCAATGTGCTGTGCCTCTTGGTATCCACAGCACCAAGAATCCTGCAGAATAAGGAATTCCTGGACCAAGGGCTTTCAGAGGGCCAGATGGGAGGGTGAGAAGCTTTACAAATATTCAAGAGGTTCCAGCTGAGCTGGCCAAGAACTGGGAGATGGAAACACACATTTCTTGTTCTGAAGTATTAAGACAAAAAGGGTTTGGGTTAGGGTAAGGGCAAGGTTTAGGGTTAGGGTTAGGGTTAGGGTAAGGGTTAGGGTTAGGGCAAGGGTTAGGGTTAAGGTAAGGGTTAGGTTTAGGTTTAGGGTTAGTTTTAGGGTTACTGTTAGGGTTAGGGCAAGGGTTAGGCACGGGACTTCCTGTTAGCTTTCATTGTGTCTCTGCAGCCTGCGGATGAGATGGCTCCTTGCGAACCTTAATCCCTTCCAGGTGGCCTCCCACTTGGCCAACTCTCCAGCTAAAAATAAGGCCTTTTCACCCACAAATATTTTAATTCTGACTTATTTGCTGAATGTGTGCCGGTTACCAGCTCTCACGATCGTGTGTGACCAAATGCTGCTGTGTTGAAGCATTCGATCAAATGACACTCAAAAACACATGCTTCTCCGAGGCCTCTTGTTAATGTTTGAAACTTCACGGGCCATAATTGGGAAGTGTTTGTACTGCTGACAGAGAATAGGGCCTTCCTGCTCTAGGAAGGAGAGTTTCCCTCTCGCTTTTCCCACCCAGTGTGACCTCACTCAGACCATCTTCCCTCGGAGGTTTGCAGACAAGCCTCATTCCACACACACTAACACAAGCAGTGAGAGGTGGATGCACACACCAGGTGAAGATAATGGACTCCACAATTCTTAGATTCTTGCTTTGATGGTTTTGATAGAAACACTAAACCAAAAATGCTTAACGGGTCCAAATTACCTCAGGGATTTAGGGACCATTCTCACTTGTTTGGACAAGTCTTCCCCAAGACTTGAGTTGTTTCTCATATCCCACAGTGACCCCTATTCAGTATATAAATGACATACCTTTGGGAATGCCAGATGCAGAAGAATGCCACAAAGCTAAACAAGCTCTACTAAATTTTCTAGTTGGTCGAGAGTACAAAGTTTCCAAGGCTAAAGCCCAATTATGTGCACCTGAAGTGCACTATTTAGGTCTCCAACTTTCACAGGGGAAGAGAGCCTTGGGAAAAGAAAGAATAGAACAAATATTGGCTAAACCTCAAACTCTCAGACTGCTTCGAGGCTTCTTAGGAATTAATAGGCTTTTGCAGACTCTGGATTCCTGGATATAGGAAAATAACTAAACCACTCTATCCTTTAATTAAAAATACTCAAAAAGAGTTCCTTGTCACTCTAAAATGGGAACTGGAGGTAGATAAGGCATTCCAACAACTGAAAAATGCTCTTTTATAGACTCCTGCTTTAAGCCTTCCTACCAGACAACGATTTAATCTGTATATTACAGAGCAGAGTGGAATTTCCCTAGGAGTCTTGATCCAACACTGACTGGGGTTAAGTTTTACAAACTGCAGCTTATCTTAGTAAAGAAATTGACACCGTGGCCAAGGTATGGCCACACCGTAGCCCTCTTGACCCCAGAGGCAATAAGCTAACTTTGGGAAGAGACCTAATTGTTTATACTGCTCATAACCTTACTGGATTTTTTAATTCAAAAGGCAATCTTTGTCTGTCTTATAATGTACCAATCAGGTTTATGTCTTCCAGAAACGATATCATCAGGTCACAAATAGTGAAAAGGGTTCCAGCCCAAGACCTGATTCTGTTGTGGACCCCTGATTGCCCTTCCTCCAGAGAAAACCTAACTTCCTCCTTCTAGTGATACAGTGTTCCCTGATTAAGGTTGGACAAGGGACCCCAGTTTCCTAGGCCTGGACAATTTCATGAAAAGAATACCCAGACATCTTGCCCCAAGCTAGAGGGAT
This sequence comes from Perodicticus potto, assembly GCA_963574655.1. NCBI lineage: Eukaryota > Metazoa > Chordata > Mammalia > Primates > Lorisidae > Perodicticus > Perodicticus potto. The sequence goes on along the minus strand of CAUYRH010075363.1, from coordinate 24,317 downwards.
CACCCCAGATTTGCATTTACTGTGAACCCCGGCTCACCCTCCTCCTCTAATTGCCCCCCTTATCACCACCCATCTTCAACAGGAAGAAGTTTGGGGCAGTTCAGTGCCTCTTTTCCCCTAATGGAAGTTAAAGCTTCTATTTGGAAAGGGAAGATTGGCACAGAAATCCCCAACTCAGGGCTGGACAGGGACCCTGACCCATTCTCTAGGCCCAAATGAACTCAGAAATCAGACCCCCTTCTATAGGCACAAACAGGCAGCAATGTCACAAACAAAGCAGTCCAAACCATTTTGAGTGGTTCTACCTTGAGTAGAGACCACACACCCTAACCCTTTCCTTGAGAGAAAAACTGCAAAAACCTAATAACCTTCCCCTAGGGGAGGGACTGATTTCATGCATTTGTTAACACACTTATTAAGTTTGCAAAGGTGTTTTTCCATCTACAACATCTACTTGTTTTTCCAAATCCTGGCCAAAATGTAATATGTACCCCTAGACCAAGGACCCATTTGGGAGACTTCCAACCTAAGTCTTCCCCTTTGACAGAAAATCTGGTGCTTTTTTACTCCTTCAGTATTCTTTTCTGTCTAATAAAATCCTATATTACCACACACAAAAAAAAAGAAAAAGAAACACAAACCCAGCCTAAAGATGGAACAAAGTCAAGAAGAAGATAAAATTAAGACCCTCTCCTTGCCCCTTGCCAACCTACCCCAACTCCTCTCCTCCAAATTCCTTTTCCCTAAGTTCTGTGGAAAATCTGTGCTCATTGGCTCTTACATGTTTTGGGGTCTATCCTCATTGGCTTCTGTATGTTTCTGGATCTGTGCTCATTGGCTCTTTTGTGTCTCTGGGTCTGTGCTCATTAGCTCTTGTGTGTTCTCTGGGTCTACATTCATTGGTTCTTATGTGTCTCTGCATCTGTGCTCATTGGTTCTTGTGTGTCTTTGATCTGTCTTTCATTGGTTTTTGTTGTCTCTGTGTCTGTGTTCATTGGCTCTAGCATGTCCCATTTATCAAGGCTTGGCCTGAGTCCAAGATGGAGGTCAGGGTCCTCTGTGCCCACTGCTGCATCTTTGCTAATGGACAGAGAGCAGAGAAGAGGTTAAGGCAGAGTGACATAAGTCCCAGTTTGCCCAGGACTGTCCTGGTTTGTGCCGGATATCCTGACACCATTATTAATAGTGCCTCTTTTATTTTGAAGACAGCCACAGTCCAGGCAGTAAACCACATGTCTGGGGTCCCTGAGCTGGTCCTGATGGACGGTGTGGAGCTCTTACCCAGGTGAAGGTCGGGAAGAGTGGGCAGTGGCCACAGGGTGAAGGCGAGTGGTCAGCGTTGAGAAGCACTTCTCCTTAGCAGGGAAGGCTGCAGAGCAGAGTTGTCACGTGCCGAGGGGAGGGAGTCGGGTTGGGACATGTTTACATGGCTAAGGCTGGGAGGGGCAGGCTGGTTCTGGTCCCCAGTGCTATTCTGTGCCGAGCTATAGATCGTTGGCCCATAGGGCAGCAAGACAGTGACTGCCAATCCTGCAAAAGATGTCCATGTCCTAATCCCTGGACCTAGGACTCTGTGACCCTCTGGCCAAGGGATTTTGCAGATGTGACTCACTTAAGGATCTTGAGAGTTTGTCCAGGTGAGCCCATTGTCATCACAGGGTCCTTAAAAGTGGGGAGAGAACAAAGAAGAGGAATGAGAGAGATATGAGAAGGACACAGACCGTGCTGCTCATTCTGAGATCCCTGGGGAGGTCGGGGCTTCTGCCAGCCACTGGGGAGACAGAGACCTCAGTCCCAAGTCCGAGGAACTCAGTTCCACCAACATCCCAGGACCGGGAAACAATATTCCCCTAGAGCCTCCAGAAGGAACACGGTGGGGTTTCGGCACAGTGGGCCTATCTCTGTCAGACTTCTGACCTCCAGAACCACAGGACCTCTAGGAGATGGGGCAGCCCTCAGAGGGCACAGGCTCTGGACAGACGCCTGAGAAGTCAGCCTGCGTCAGCTCAGAGGACACACAGCCTGCAACTGTCTTCACACCCGCACCTGAGAGGGTCCTGGCAGGGTATCTGAGCCCCTCTCTCTGCCCACTGGGGCACTGGGCCCTGAGCTCTGCTCCGGCCTGCTCGTCTCCTCCCGCAAAGCCTGGTGTTTCTCTGGAATCACACCCTGCTGCGTGGTGTGGACTTGGCTCAGGCAGAAGTCCAGGGGACAGTGGTGAGACTACGAATGTCGTCTCCTGTCCGTGTTGTGACGGGTTTGCAATCAAGGACTTTATTTCCCCTCTCATCCCCTGCTCCATTCTTTTCATTTGCTCTGGTGAATAGGCTCTAAAGTAATGAAAATTTACTTTATGGAAACCTCTGATGCCAAATGAAACCATCCAGGCTTGGGTGTCCTGGTGGACAGGACCCCTGGGTGGAGCCCTGCTTCCTGCCGGGCCCTGACTGGTCCTGGGAGGGACAGAGGCCTTCCTGAGCTGGCCCAGAGCAGCCCAGCAGCATCTGGAGCCCCTCCCCAGCTGCCCGGTCCCCCCACCGTCAGAAGCCACACAAAAGGTGAAAGAGACGCAACTTCACACCCAAAATCCGATGCCCGACTGCACTTCAGTCACTGTGAGGACAGAGTAAAGAAATTCCCAGACAGGACACCAGGAAGTTTGCCTCCATGTGCCTTTTCTGGGAGCACTGCTGAAGGACGTCCCCCATTACATGAGGGATTCAGCCACGAAAGAGGAAGGTACAAAATCCAGAAAGTGGAATCCCACACAGTGAAAAAACCAAAGGAACTCCCAAGGAGAAGCTCAGGGTGACCGCTGCATGGTGGCCGGGGGGGCACTGAGCCCGAGACAGGAGGACACTGACAGGGGTGTCCCCAACTCAGAAAGTTACAGCGTGTAACCGACCACACGGAACGGGGTCTCAGCATCTGTGGTGAAGGCTGAGGTTGAAATGAAACTAGGTGAAAGAAACACAAATTTTAACTGTGGTGGCAATTACTAACTTCAGGGAAAACAAAAGGGTTGACAAAAGAAAAAGTTAGATGCTTTTGGTACCATTGTGATTTAAACGTGAAAATATGTACATGATCATAATTGCAAACACCAAATAGCGATTCAGCCAAAACTTATAAAATGACTCTATGGGGAGTGCCCAGTAGACAAGGGATAGGTGGGGGTAGGCAGGGGCTAGTGATGGGGAAATTACTCTCCTCCACCCCAGTGGGGGGTCAGGGATGTCCTTGGAGAAAGATGTAAGTCAGCACTGAAGAAAATCCCAGAGAGGAAAGGTAGGAGGGGACAACAATGTGCAGCCGGCCCTCAGCTGAATGTCAGAAGCATTCTGACATTGTCGGTCAAAGGACGGATGGGCTGGAAATCTGAGCAGGCTGCTGTGGAGGTTGGGGGGCAGGCACCATGGGACCTGCCCCAGTCTTGGCACCTTACCCCTAAAGCAGAGATAAAGTGGCCCTCAGCTGACGCGGGGAGATGTCGCGAGGCTGTCATGATGTGGGGACACCTCCAGGCTGGAGAGCAGGAGGCGTTGCGGCTCGATGCCTTCCTTGCACTGGGCTGCAGCTAGTCCCCTGGGCCCCTCTGTCCTCATCCTGCGCCTCGCTCAACTGCCGGGATGAGGTAGTTACACTTTCTTCCTTCCAAAAGCAGTTGCAGACTTCATAGTCCCATTATTTTAAATTATTGACGATGCTTATGCTTGAAGTGGAAGTTTAAGCCTGTCAGGAAATTTTGCTTTCAAAGTTCTTGAGTTGGTTCAAAAACTCCCTTCACATGCTCCATCTCCTTGATGGGGTTGCCAGCCCCCTTGGAGCCTGTCAGAAGTGAAATGGGCCACACTAAGGATATGACAGAACCCTAGAAACCGCCAGCCACTTTTAGCCAGGCTGAGACACACACCCACACTTACTTAGTGATTTTTAGTGCTAACCTCGCCAGTGAAAGCTACAGCTGAGTAGCCTCGAGTTTCCTGCAGGGATGCATAGCGATGCCATGGCCTAGCAGAGGCACCACGCCCAGGCTAGAACACCAGGCCAGGACTGGCCTCTGACAGCCAGAAATCCACACCATGGGGGCTGCAGCTGGCAGCCCTAACCCAGAAATCCTGCTACACTCAGACAATGGCAGTGTCTGCTTCCACAGAGCTCGAAACAGAGTTATGATTCCTTTACAAAAGGGAAGTTTATTCCTTAAAAAAAATCCTACCAACAGACTGCACATTGGAGGGGGCTGGGTGGCAGGTTTTACTTGGCTCATGGAAGTGCTCTGGGCCTAGAAAGGGAGGTGGTGGCACAGCGTTGTGAAGGTGCCCAGTGCTGCCAGCCTGTTTGCTGCAGAATCCTGAGGTCTATGTTACGTGAATTTCACCTAATAGGTTACTTTTTAAATCATTTCAGAGTTTTCCACCCTCGGGATCACAAGGCTCATCACTTTGGGAGCGGGAGCAGACACACACGGTGAGTGCTTCGAAAACTAGGCACAGAATCAGTTGGCACCCCAGCCGGGGCCCCTTCCCCGCCCTGCACTTCAGTAGCTGGGTGACCTGGGGCAAGTGGACTGCCCGTGTTGCTTGTGCTTATGATGCTAGTGAGCTAGATGTTTTTAAATAATTAAATGAATACAGTAATACGGGTATATCATAAAATATATAATATTTATAATATGTAAGTAAGGAAAGTGGAGACCATCCAGAGTGTCATCACTCAGAGGTGACATTTCACACGCTCCGTGTAGCTGATCCTCCCTTTTCATAACTACGTGCACTTTATGAAGTGTTTTACTCTCCATACATCACTTAACCAGCCCTACCCTTGGCCTCTGTCCTGTGCCACACTGTGGGGACACTTGGGGACACCCCTCACTCTCAGGAAGTGCTTTCTGGGGTAGGAGTGGGTGGGGGCTGGAAATGCCTTTGAATCGCTGGCCATTGAGATTCGCTCTTTTAAATCCTGAGGTTTTTCTGTTCCTTTCTTGGTCCTCACAGTTTTGATTAAGACAGCACCAGTTTTCCTTCTCCTCCGAGGCATCTGTTTATTTTCTCTCCTTTGACTTTTAGAAGGATTAACATATGACTCATTGTGTGTGTGTGTGTGTCTTTGTGAACCGAAGCAGAATGAACGGGGAGTGAAGTCTGGAATAATTATTTGAACCTGATTCTTCTACAAATATTTTAGTGAGAAATAAATCTTGTTTCCCTTGACGGGAATGTGCGTGTTTGCTAGAACTCAAACAGAAAGATCGGGCGGAGGCTGTGCACGTGGCAGCAGCACCTCAGTCAAGGGCAGCAGCTCTCAGCCGCCTGGGGTTGGAGGGGACGTCCACGTGAGTGTTCTTGGTCCCGGCCGTGTCTGACCCAGACCTAGGTGCCCTTTCTAGGTAGGTACGGGGCAGGTCAGCACCGCCAGCCTAGGAGTAGGACACTGCCCATGCCCAGCTCTCCTTCTGGGGCATGTGTCCACTCTCTGTGCCTCTCTCCAGGCCCTCGTCCCAGCCAGAGGAAGCCCTGTTCACAGGTCCCTGTCACCAAGGGATAGCTCACTCTCTCCAGCGTTAGCCAGCAGAAGAGCTGAAACAAATCTCCAAGTCTAGACCTAGTGCATCAATGCAGGGTAAGGGAGATGGCTATCCTGGGGCAAGGCCAACTTAGACACTGACTCTTCTCCTTGTCCCCAGGGTCTGAGCAAGAGCAATCTGGGAAGCTCAGTGTCTGAAAACCAGTCAGGGCAGAGCCTGCGTGAGGACCCGGGACCAGAACCTCCTGCACTGCTCCACAGACACCTGTCCACTCCCGTTACCACCTGCTCCTAAGAAACCCACAGAAGAGGGAGCCCCCCCGCAAGGGGAGCCGAGAGCCTCCCTCTGCTGAGCTATCTGGAATGTACTGGTCCCCTGTTTTCCCCGTGGTCTTCCTCTGTGGCTCTTTACAGCTGTGAAGTTTACCAAAAAAGTCTCAATGAAAACGTCAGCATCATGGCTGTCTTCTGAAAGTTCCCCAAATCCCAGCATTACTTTCCTCCCACAGTGGTCTGCCCTTGCCCACGTTCTACTTCCCACGATCTCTGTTACCCATGGCCAACCATGGCCCAGAAATATTAAGTGTAAAATCCCAGAAATAAACAACTTACCAGTTTTAAACTGCACTCTGTCCTGGGTAGTGCTCTCGTCCTGTTCCACTCTGTCCCCTAGGTGTGGCTCTTCCTCCTGTGTCTCCATCCCTGCAGGTGCCACCAGCTCCGCACCCCTCAGGGGTCTCAGCGAGCAGACCTGCCACGGCAGCGTCACAGTGCTGCGCTCAAGACCCCCTAGTTTACTTAATAATGGCCCCAAAATGCAAGGCTACGATGCTGGCATATTATAATCTATTTATTATTAACTATTGTTATTAATCTCACATTGGGCCTAATTTATAAGTGAGACTTCATCACAGGTGTATGTGTACAGGAGAAACTGTAACAGGAGACCCTCCGTGGCTGACCACCTCCCTACGTGACCCACTTCCTCACATTGACCTAATGTTCACAGACCGGACATGCACCCCACGTCCACACCAGTACAGCAGGCCTAGTTCCTTTGGCCGACCATTGTGTGGCAGTCCCCTGGGTGGTCGGTCACCGTACACAGGCCCTACTGTATTAGAGTCTGGTACTGTCTGAGGTTTCAGGCCTCCACCCAGATGAGGAGGCATCTGTACTTGGAGTAAAAACCTGCTTCTGAAAAATGCCCCGAAACAGACTGCTGGGCTCTGTGCTTCCTCCCGGCCCTCCCCAGGGTGGTCCTCCCCTAGGTAGGGACGCCCGTGCTGCCTTGCCGGCCACTCTCTGAGAGGTTTCTAAGCAGGACAGACACGAGGGCCAGGAGCAGGCGGGAGGCTCTGGACAAGCAGGCATGGAGCAAGTGGCTCTGATTAGGAGGCTTCTTGGGCGGTTGTCTGTCTTCCAAATCCAGCTCTGAGCCACGGTTCCCACTCCTCTGCAGAGCGTCTCATCTGCAGACTCTCAGTCCATCTGCCTGGCTGTCCTGCGGCGGCAGCAGCCCAGGACCTCGGTGGAAAGCCCTCTCTCCAGCCAGAGTAACCCTGCTGGAGCCCAGGACACGCTGTGGTGCCTCTTGGCACCTCCATGCCCAGTAGGAAAGGGTGACCTAAAATCACAGCCACCAAAAAAAAGGGCAACGTGACCAAGTGCAGACACTTCAGGAGTGACAATTTGAGGCACTCCACAAAGCAAAGAGCCCCACTAGCCGAGGTTGGAAACATACGGACGGGCAGCCGCAGTCGCCTCACGACCAGTCACGCAAACACGAAGCTAGTGGCTTTGCACGCCTCCTCTTTGCTTAGGAGTTTGTTTCCACTTGAATACACCAACCAGTCTCCGGTTCTCTGTCCTCATCGCCATTCTATTTTCACATGTCAGCTGATGCCAGCTTGTCTTACAGTTTGGTCTCCACAGAACAGAATACTCCGTGGGGCCGAGCTACGTCCTTTCCAAGTGGATTTGGGGGGGCACTTTTTCTAAGTTTGTCTCTTCCCTGGGTACACTGCCCCTACTCCTGCTGCCCCGCGCTGTCTTCCCCACCAGTTGTCAACCTCTTTATTACTTAGTGACTCGTCGTGGGAAATGCTCCCTGGTCAAATGACACACGTGTGTTTGTGTCTCCTTACAAATGGTGTTATATGAAAGTCTTAGTATAAAGGTAGATTTTATAAATAAAACTAAACCTCCCCAAGTGCAGAAACACATTCCAAAAGCGGACAGAGCACAAATAGCACAGCCTGCACCGGGCAGGGCTCACGCTCCCTGTGTTAACGCGTGTAAATCCACAGTCCACCTGCATCTTTCAGCGCAGAGACCGTCAGGCATCGCCAGGCAGGGGCAGGGAGAACGGCAATGTTTTTCTTCTTTGCTTTGCAATGCAGTGCTTAGCGCCTTTTAGCCTGGGCTCCTGAACAGCCACAGTCAACGGAGGGAGTAAGCTGCATAGCTGGATTTCAAAGTGCAAAACTCCTGTGAGACAAAGATTTCTTTTAGGCACTTTGCCGGTGAGGAAAGCAACTTCCCCAAACTCTAAAACTGGTTAATGGCAGACCCGCCTTTGAAACTAGAACTTATTCCTTTAAGTTCCTTATTCCTTATTCCTTATTCCTTTATTCAGCCCGGGAGCTTCCCCTCTGCCTCCAGGTCTCAGCAAGGAGAGTTGCTTCAGACCTCCCCTCTCACCGATTCTTTTCATTGTGATGAGAATTATCGTGAAATGGAAAAGAATTTACATTCATAAATTTTTTGTGAACTTGGCTTTTGTTTCATCAGTGTTTAAATCCCATTTCTCTAAAGGATAAGCCATGTTTGCCTTGCATATCCTGGTTTTGTAAACAAACAAACGAAACAAAACAAAATCTTTGAAACATGTGTGTTGCCCTTGAAAACAAACAGCAATCATTATTTGCTGTGGTCACGGGAAGTCTGAATATCTTCACCAACGCATAATTCGAGCGCATCTGAATATGTTTTATTCAAAAATTTCCCCCCGCTGTCTCCTACTGGTTGATGTCTTCAACATGTCCATGTGTTTGATTTTTAGCATTTGGCTCACAGAATTACATATGAATTGAAGAATGAGGATTTGAGGTAAATTAATTAATTTTCTGAGCTGTTTCACATGTCCTTTTTTCTGAGAATTTCTTAAGTGGCGTATGTGTTGAAAAAACTGTTACCTTTTGTACTTGACACTCAGCACGATGTGACCCTCCAGAACCAGAGATAACCAAGGGCGAGTCATCGTGGCTCTTTGGACGCACCGGCCTTCGTGGCTGTGTGCTGGGACACTGGCATCACGCAGGTGATCGAGGGGGAAGTTCCCTTCCTCTAAGGATGGGCCCATCAGCCCTAAGCACGAAAGCTGAAGCGTCCTCTCCTACCTAGAGAGATCTTTGAGACAGAGGGCACTAAATATTCTTCTTCTACTCGTCACATTCATGGACACAGCTGACCATGAACGGCAAGTCGAGACTTCAATTCACCAGAAATCACAGTGTGCGTTTGGGGACACGCAGGAAAAGGGGTCTGCCCAGAAAACTCTTCTTTTCAACTTTCTCATTTAAAAACCTTTAGCTCCTCTCTCCCCTCAGTTTGTAAAGGAAAGGTCACTGAAACTTTAATTGGGAAATACGCATCTTGAGTGAAGTCAACGGAGGAACAGGAGAGGTACATTCCAGACCTCCACACAGGCAGCTTCCAAAACGGCAGGCATCAGACCCGACGAGCCAGTCTTCTCTCTCTTAAATGAATCCTCAGAATAAATGTAATTCCCCCTGCTTTTCCTCTTTCTCCTAAAAAGCAAAATGTAAAGAATTACCATGTCATTAAAGGCCATGACATGAAGAAATTCCATGTCATTAAAGGCCTCCAGCACTTTAATTCGAATAGTTTTATGGTCACTTGGCTAAGAGGAACCTTTCCACAGATATTAAATTTGAGGTAGAGATGGCACAAGAAGGTCTCCATTAAGAAGAAGTAAGACATTGGGAAAAGTTAATATTCAGAACCCTAATTGTCCAGAGCTGTGTGGGCCAGTACTCTGAAGGTGAAAAGACACTTCGTCTCCGTCCCCATAAGGTCTGGCAGTGGCACGCATCTTGTTCAGACTAACAAAAAAGCGAAGAAAATTTATCTTTGCATTAGATCAACTATAGAAAATTCGAACCTCAAAGTGGCAGTTTGCCAAAGGTCTCAGCCAAGGAGAAGCAGGTAGTTCAAACGCAATTCTAACTTGTTCCTAGTAAGTTCAGAGTTTCTGCAAAAAGGGAGTTGGAGGAACCTGCCCAGTCGGCGGCTTAAATGTGGTTTCTCTTGCTCAACCAGCCTGACGGTGCGGTTCCTTCTACCTCCCCAGGGCTCTCCTCGCCTGGTGGCTCTCAGGGGAGATGTGTGTGACCGAGGGAACGGTGGCCGAACTCCTTCCCAGCTCTGGGACACACCCGACTCTGTGTCAGCATGTGGACTCCCGCAGAACTAGGTAGTAAGGAAGCTGTTCGCACGTTCACCGCTGAGCTCAGCACTCTTGCAAAGGATTCCTGTGGCCTTTTGACAGCAAATCCCATTTTTCTGAGCACACACTCCAACTCAAACTGAAGGCCATGTGGTGTCCGCCAGACAGGCTGCCTGGCGCAGAGTGAGCCCTGCACCCAGGAGAGGGCCGAGGCGCGGCTCCCGCCTGTGTCACGTGTCACCTGGCTGAGCTAGCACCCCTGAGAACCACTCCTGTGCTGGACCGTGATGGGCCCGGTGCCTTCAACACATGAGCAGCCCCAGAGGAAGAGCGCCATCTCCGAGGCCCCTCCTGGTGCTTCTCAGCGCCCCCTGCTGCGGGAGGCCAGCCCTGGGAAGGCCCCCGCGGCGGGAGTGCCAGCTGCAGGCAATCTGGCCTGTCAGTCAGGCGCTGCCTGAGTCACACTCACTCACATCCAGACACGACTGGTACGTGTCCAAACGACAGTTGTCAGAACAAAAGAAAGGGCTCAGAGGACAGAGTCCCACAGCTCCCTAGAGTCAAGGGTAACGCCTCTGTGTCCGCCTCACGCAGAATGCAGAGCAGAGCGGGTGTGCGAATCCAGGTCATACTGTCCCCCATAAAGCCATACGTGGGCCCAAAACACGAAGCCAAGCTTTAGGGTCAGTGCTGGTTGTGCCGCGTCCTGCCCTGAGACCCTGGGCAGGTGGCTCGTCGGAGGCTTGGGTCCTTGTCTCCCAGGGTGCCAGGCCCTCCTCCCCACTGGGTTAGCGAGGGGCCACACAGGGTGCTACCAGGGAAAAAGACCCCGACAACTGAAAATTTCACCACAAAAAGTTCATTTAAGATTTTTCATTCTTTAATAATGATCAACGTAAACGTATTTGGAAGCTTCGTTGGAGAAGGACGAATCCCAGCCCTGCTTTCCTTAGAGTGCAGGTCTCAGAGGTAGGCCGGGCCTAAACGACCCTCCAGCAACTCTCCGCCACCTGGGGGAAAACCCACCAGACAGAAGATGCAGCCCTGCCTCTCTGCAGCCAGCACGCTCGGCCACCACAGCAGACAGAAGATGCAGCTCTGCCTCTCTGCAGCCGGCACGCTCGGCCACCTCAGTGGACAGAAATCACAGGTGCAAGGCCACGTTCTGAGGCCAGGCACTTCTAAGCAGATGTGTTCTTACATTTGAGAAATTCAGATACAAAAACTAAAGCATTGTGGGAGGGTTTCCTCCACCACCTATCACCCAGTGGTCACCCCAGAAATAAACTTCCCCAAGAGACGGCTGGGGGCAAGGGTGGGGGGCATTCGGGGAGCTGCTGTCTCGGCTCCAGGTCTCAGTTGCTGCTCAAAAAGGCACCAGCCAGAGGGAAAACAACCCGTAGGCCAGTAAACATATTTCCAGTGTAGTCTCAACCAGATTTGCACTGTGGCATGTGTGTGTCAGAACTTTTGGACAGTTGCCCTTCTGTTCCTCTCAGGGACACGTGAGGACCCTGAGTCCCACAGCTCATGGAAGGCCGTCCTGTCAGCAAGTCTCTGCACTCGGCCACCAAGGCCCACTCCGGCCGGCCAGCTCCATTGCTCAAGGCCACCTCGGTACCTACCACTCCAGCCGCCCAGCTCAGTTGCTCAAGGCCATCTCAGTGCTGCTTCTGGCCACACAGTGGCCAGTCCTCGGACTCATGTGCCCTAGAGTACCCATCACTTTTTGCTCCCATTTCTGCAGTTTACCTTCAACTTGGCAAAGCTGAGGCGACACCCCTTTAAACCTGAACAGTGTGACCCCCTGACAGTGACCCCGAGAGAGAGTGGCTCTCGCCCAGGCTGTCATTGTCCAGGGACCACCTTGGACAGGGCCCAGCTGCCTGCTGGCCCTCTTTTGCTGAAGAACGGATCTGCATGACCTCAATGGCCTTGACCCACACATCTCTGTTATCCCCCAGGGCCTTTGGCTCCTAGAAGCCAACCACAGCTCGCCATGGGGCCCTCTCTGTGGGCCATCTCACAACACAGTGGCTTCCTCTCCAAGGCCAGAAGGGAAGCTGTGACAGGTCCCGTATGATGAGACAACAAGGGAGCCCGTGCCGGTGCCCTCCTCTCTGGGTAGAAGCAGGCCACAGGGCTGGGATCACACGAGAGTGTGAATCCAGGGGACAGGGACCCTGAGTGGTGCCCGCCAGACCGTTCTTCCCGCATCAGGCCTTCTCAGAGGTCCCATCAATCTTCTGTTTATTTCCTTGTTTAGGGGTGTTTGCTCCCAAAGACCACATGTAACATGGAAGCTGGAGGGGCCTGGGAACCAATGGGTCCAGCCCTCCGCTTAGACCTGGCCACTGAGGCCTTGGGGAGTGAAGTGCTGGAAGGGCCTGTAGATCCCGCCGGAGTCCAGACGGGGGCTGAAATCCAGGACCCTCTCCTACTGCACCCGCTGGAGAAGTGCCTCTGTCATGTCTCTGTCTAAACCGCAGTTTGCCTCCCACCAGCTCTGAAAAGTTAACGTTATCCATCACTTCCCACTTCCCACACGTCTGCCACGGCAAACTATGTGTTCGAGGCCCTGATACTTTGCTTTCTGGAAGATTCAAACAGATATGGACCCTCCAGGACCACTGGTCATGTGTCCCCTTCTTTAGGGTAGGGCCACAGGCATGGGGTCCTCGGCTGGGCGGCCCTAGAGAGAGATGCTTCACACGCAAACAGTGCAAGGCAGGGAAAATTTAAGTCGGAAATAGCAATCTCCTTTGTGATGCTATAATAATAATTTAAACATTCCTCAGAGACATCTGAGATTCGTACAAAGGAGGGGAAGTTGCTAACACATACGGAAAGTGAACAATAAAAACAGCGTCCGGGACGCCACTGGCTGCCACCTCTGGGGAGCAGATGTCCAGCCCCCACCCTCCACCCGGTCACCCACATGCGCTGCTGTGCGTGCGGCCCACGGCCCAGCCTTTACACCTGCAGGCAGGTATGAACAAGCAAGCTCGTGCTGCCCTGGGGGGCAGTGTACTCAGGCCACAAGAGCCGCAGGCCCGTGCACATCAGTGGAGTTTGGAGCCCCCAGAGGGGTCTGTGAGCCTGCAGTCCTGGCTTCCCCTCAGGCTGGCCAGGGTCAGGCAGTGACCCTTTTCTACTTCTTGTTGATCTTTTCAGGACCAGTAAGAGACCTTCCCTTCACATGGGGACTTAACAAGTCGTTTAAGACACCAAGCTCAAGCACCCAGCTTTGGTGTGCTTCCACTAGAGCAAATTCCCTGGCCATCCCACTTCCCACCGCACAAAACAGGAACTTCATAAAGAGCCTTCCAGCAACTTCTAACCAGTGTTCTGTGTGCCCCCACACCCACCCACCCTCCTGGGACATCTGTTTGTGGAAGCAGATTGCATTCAGCTGATGTATTCACCAGATGAGTGGGACGTGCCCCTTGGCTTAAAAAAGTTGAGTGTGTGCTGGGGGGGCACAGATGTCAAGCAAACGCTCTCAGCACACGGAGCCTCTGACGCACGAGTGTCTGCTGATGCTAATGCGAGGTGGCACCTCTCCCTGTGACTCACCAGCGGGTCCATCCGCCTGCTGACCTCTGGATCCATTTGGGCCCTTCAGAGTGTGAAATTTCAGTTTCTACATCAGAGCTTTGAATGTCAGTCCTGAAGAAATGCTTTATGTGAGAGCAAGGTTGATGTTTTCTAGGTCAGCATTTCAGGAAAGTGGGAGAGAGAAAGGAGAGTGCTAATTTCTACCAGGCACGCGGTGCGTTTGCCAACTGTGTTTGGTAAACACACCGCTCCCCACCTGTGTGGGCCACTCAGCTGAGCTCAAGCATCAGGGGTTCACCAAGACTCCAGCTTATGGGCTTCCCTGCTAGAGTCACCCAGGAAGAGGACACAGGACCACAGAAGGTGATCCTTGCTCTTCCAGAGACCAGGAAATGGGTCAACGTGGTCACCAGAGTCAGAGCCCCAGCAGGGCCTTTACTCCACACGGCTTCAGACACACAGCACCACCTTGCTATTTGCCGATCGCAAAGGAGAGTGACCTTCCCTGGGGCTCAGTGCCTCTGTGATAGCCAACTTCCCAGCGGCTGGCGTCTGCGCCAGAGCTGAAAGTCTCAATTCTAAAGTCGTCGGAGTAGAAAGATTCTGGCAGGATTTTTTACCTTAAGTTTTTTCACATGAGTCTAAAGTGAGATATTTATTTACATTTTACTTAACTATATTTACTGCTGGCTGGAAGGTGAAAATTGAATGCACATGAGTTGAAGGTGGTGTAATTGAAGCAACAACACGGGACAGGTGGATTTCTTGGGTCATCAGCCCCCAAATAAGAAGTGACACCCCAAGGGCACAAGGTAACTCTCCGTGGCATGGGAAAGTATTGGATTTTTAAGAACAAGGGATTAAGCTTTGCCAATACCTAAAATATAGATCGAGGGACATAATATGTAAAATATATACCTGAAAGTAAATAAAATGTTTGCTGTAAGGACCTGCTATGACCAAGGTCTAGGAAAAATGGGACAAGCACAGCGGCTTCAGCTGCTCCCCGGGAGCAGGGGAGAGGAAGGAGGGATGAGAGGAACCCCAGTGACCAGAAGGGGCTTTTCTTTGTATGTGCAGAACATAGTTTTCTCTGGATAATTCTGGGGGAAAAAATTAATGTTGGATGCAATAATCCCACAGAGTCTGGGGTCAAGAAGCTTCCACTGCTCCTCAGCTCATGGAATACAGCTGCCCACTGGGCATGATGGCCCGTGTGGAGGCTTGTGGGGTCCCCCTCACACATACCACACATTCACGCACACGCTTCCATACATACTACACATGTACTACACATGCACGCACATGCTTCCAACCATACCACACATGTACCACCCATGTACCACCCATGTACACACACACTTCCACACACACCACACATGTACCACCCATGTACGCACACGCTTCCACACATACTACACATGTACCACCCATGTACCACCCATATACACACACACTTCCACACACACCACACATGTACCACCCATGCACACACACGCTTCCACACACACCACACATGTACCACACATGCACGCACACGCTTCCACACACACCACACATGTACCACACATGCACTACACATGCACACATACATGCAACCACTTCCACACATATCCCACACATACCACACATACATGGACACACACACACATCACACATGTACCCCACATGCATACACAGCCTTCCACGCACACACTGCACCCACATCTCTCACACACCCCTGGCGTGGTGAAGGGATCTGGCCTAGCTGGTGGGTTCCAGAACTGCTCTCTCCTCTCCCAGTAGCAGATGAAAGGGATCTGCATAGGATCCCATTTGAAGAAGGTGCCGCATGGCCTTACAAAGTGGTCGGGTTAGGGGCCCCTTGGAGCACAGCCGGGTCCCCAGCTGCCCACATGTGCTTTTTGCCCAGGCACACAGGTCGTTTCTGACTTCACACAGGCTGTCTCCCAGCCTGGAGTGGCGTGTCCATTCCCCGGGGCCAGGTCAGCTCCATCTCCCAAGGGTGGGCTCGGCCCTGGGCTCCCGCCTTTCACGCCTTGGCTCACAGCCCAGCGCCGCTCCCTGGAAGAGCGTCAAGGTTGTAATGTGGACAATATCCAGGCGGCTACTGCCCCCGCAGAGTAGCCGGGAGCCCTACAGGCAGTGGTTAAGCTCTGGGCTGTGAGCGCCTCGCCCAGTGGAGCCAGGCTCTGGCTCTGCCACTCCCATCATGGAGCTGGCGTGTGTCTCATGTGTCCAGGCCTCAGTCTCCTCTCAATGGGACACTACTGTGCCCGGCGTCTGTGCTGATGAGGGACATTATTCCCCAAACCAAACCAGCATCCAAACATATTCATAGCAGTCGCCTCGTTCCTGACATTTCTAAATACAAGGAACCAGGGCAATCACAAAGCAATTAAAGTCAAGTCAAAAGTCTGGTGACATTTGCCCAGGTCCCAGATAGGACTAGCTAGTGACCTCACTGCATGTCATCAGGGGACCCGGGGGAGGAGCACCAGCCCAGGCTGCAGCAGCCTCTCCACCTCCATGTGAGTGAAGGATGTGCCCCCAGCTCTGCCCGAGCTCCCCATGCCTGCCCAAGGGATGTCCAGTGATGGTGCTAATTAGACTCAGTAGCCTTCCCAACTAAGGAAAAGGAATTGGCCCCTGCTGAGCTGAACAGCTGTGCCCTCTGGGCCCCAGGATCCCATATTTGATAAAGAAACTGAGCAGCAGGAAGGACTGGTCAAGGCCAAGAAATGCAAAGCCAGGGACCACTCTGCCAGGAGCAGGCCTTGCAGGGGTGCAGGTCCCCAGGACACAGGGCTGTGAACAGACGCAGCCAAACAGCCAGTGCTTCCCTCGTGCTCCCCTGCCACCCAGGACAGTGACGTCCTCACAGTAAGGCAGGAAGGATTAGCGCCACACTGTAGAAGCCCGAGGTCTCACTGTGGGGAATTCTCTGTTCACACCCAGGTCCATCTGGCCTAAAAAGTTATGTTCCTACCCCTGACAGCATACTGACAATTTGTAAGTGAATTCAACAAATCGTGTGTCAGGCTGCTGCCCAGGGAAAACAAAGACAGTGGGGAGCCGCTGGGGGGAGCTGGGTCCCCTGCCTCCTGTCCAAGATGACCAAGGAGCCCCCAGCCTCCCCATTAGCCCTGACATTCAACACTTGGGTTTCACTGTGGAAAGGCACCTCAGGCCTCCACAGGAAAAGGCCAGGACAGAATCAGGCCCTGTGGGTCCACGTCCTTCATCCAAGGGAGGCTCAAAACGTCTCCCTTAAATCTCTGCTCAGGTGCCCACCCGGGAGCAGAGAGCCCCGTTCTGAGAACCTTCCTGAACACAGATTTCCCACCAAACCAGAACCTGTGATCGACGTGTAGTTTCTGAGCACATCAGAGATGAGTTTATTTCATTGAGCAGTGACATTGCATGTTTCTCTTGAGACAGCAAGAGCATTTTTTAATGTTTTCAATAAAATATAGGGAACACAAAAAAGTAAGATGCCATTAAAGTAAAATTTTGAGCAAATTAAACATCATCAAATGTCAAGGATTTGATAACTCTAGCCTATTACCTGAGAGGACAATATGTATAATGTAAAGGGAGAGACTGGATTCCTTGGGAGACACAGAAGTGGAATATGGATTCCATCCCAGCAGTGTTCCCCAAAGTAGAATCTTCAGGAAAAGCCGATGCCCGCCCCGGTGCTATAGAGGAAAGCACGCTGGCTGTGGTAAGTCTGGTGAACCTTGTTTATCCAAAGTTACACACTTAGCTGCAGGACTTCTCAGAGACTTCAACGTGCTCCTAAGCCTGGTGAAGCTCCAGGAGGGAGACAGAAAATAGCGTTTTCAGATTTATTTGACTGTGAGTGGCAGCGACAATGGTGGGAAGTCGTTTGTCGATGGATCTAGACGATCGTTCAACAGAACCAAGTTTAGGAAACTGTGGCCCAAGGGTCCAAAACAAAGCCATCTCCCTGACCCAGTGGGCGTGTTCTCCCTGGATTAGCGAGAAGGTGCCAAAACCTATTCTGTAGCTAGACCTGCAGTTCCCAGGAAAGTACAGCCGTGGTCAGCTTTGAAAGTTCCACCTCCCTGCTGGGCTCACATGAATTTCTGCCTCAAGTCTATGTGGAAGTGATGCATCAGAATCCTATCAGCTTCTCATCCGTGGGTGACAAAGGTGACCGGCATGGCCTTAAGGAACAGCCCAGGCCCCTCCATCACCTCGTCCTTAGGGCTGCCTGAGTCTGCCAGGTGGACGCATGAGCCAGCTGTGATCACATTGCCCAACCACCTGACCTTTCCATGAATGTTACTAAGGGCCACAGATTGGGACGCTTTTTTCTTTAAAACATCTTCAATTAAAAATAAGAAAAATGTTGAAGACCATCCTGCCATTAACCACCTGTGGCTAGTGATGAGCGCTCACATTTCCAGAATCCTACTCCAAAAATCAACTTCTACAAGCCCTTAATTAAAATAAACATACATGCCCCATCGGAAATGCCGCTGTTATGTAATAACGTTCAGACAGCTTTCCCACTGCCATAGAATACTCACCATCAACTGAGCTGTTACCAAGATCTAGGCCCCGGCTGAGAGCTGAACCCTTACCCTGTGTCTCCCTCCAGACAGTGGATCAGAGGTGGACACGACCCCAGGGCCCTTCACCTCAGTGCCAGGTGCTGCCCGCAGCGCGTCACCCTCGTTCCCACCTGTGCAACCCGTGAGGAGGAGCCCCACAGTGGACCACAACCTCCACCCCAGCATCCCAGATGCCCGGCCCCAGGGACTGTGAAATTAGCAATAATACGGACACGCCAGTCACAACAAAACCATGCTGGAGGCGGGAGAGGTTAGGATCTTCAGACATCTAAAAACTACACACTTAAAATCATCTGCAATGAACATGTTATGAATAAATCTCACATTCACTGCACCGTTTCCCTAATACAAAGCAGATTATGAAATACTGAGTCATTGGTCCAAGCAGCCCCTCTAGCTGGTATGTCCACAGATCAGAACTTCCTCCTGCCCAGGGTCTGTTTCCAGACAAGTGTCAGCTGTAGAGATAGGCTGGCCGCGTCCCCTCACTCAGCTGCTTAAACTGAACAACTTCCTCAGGAGTTTTGTGCAACACACAGCAGTAGGGGGGACGGTGTCACGCGGGGAGCTCTTTGCTGTTTGTGGCAGGCGGTCACTCGCTCAGGGCGGGGGTCAGAACGGGACCCACATTTCCACTGGCCTGGAACCACAGCATCAGGCTGTGAGAACTCTACTCCTCCAGAGCCCGCTGTGCAGATCAGGAAACAGGCCATGCGGGAGACTCACCATTCCACGGTGGGACAGCGGTGACTCTCTTACCAGGACATGAAGCCAGGTCTTCCAATTCCAAGACCAGATCTCATCTCCAGAGATCACATGAGCTCAGTCTTCGATCCACATGAAGGGCAGACCACAACAGAACAGAGGTGTGCAGCTCCACACACTGGCTCACGCCTGTGATCCCAGCACCTTGGGAGGCCCAGGCAGGACGATCTTTTGAGGCCAGGAGTTTGAGATCAGCCTGGACAATATAGTGAGACTCCCATTTCTTTAAAGCAAAAAATGTTTCTAACATGTCTTCTATTGCTTAAAATGACTCCAGTGGGTGGAGGCAGACTGTTTATGGAAAATCCCCTGCTCAGAAACCTCACTTTTTCAGCCATTATCACGTACAAATGGAAAAACAGCTCAATGATAAACAACAAAATAGACACTGGCGCAAGCCAGACTCCTCAGTTTTGTTTTTGGTTTTCATCATCTATTGTACACAGAGGATTGTTCTTCTTGCTTCCTGCTCCACCGTGTTCAAACTCTTCTCCTCCAGCTGTCTCTGAGCCAAAGGGAGCCATCGTTTTAACCTGGGTGTAGAGCAGGGGTGGAAACTTATCTTGTGAAAGACCAGATGGTAAATACTTGAGACTTTGTGGGTCATATACTGCATTAGTCAGGGTTTTCCAGAGAACTCCAGCCAATAGGCCATATCTACAATCTACTGTAAGGAATGGTTGACACAACTGTGAGCCTGAGAAGTCCCATGCTGGTGCCATTTTCCAGAAACCCAGAGTGCTGCAGTTTGAGTGCCTGAGAGTTGGAGAGCCATGGAGAGGGCCAGTCCTGTCTGAAGTCCTATGAACCAGGAGTAGTGAAGGAGGAGAAGGTCCAGGCCAGCTCATCCAGCTGGGCAAGGAGCAAAGTTGACTTTCCTGCCCCTTTCTGTTCCACTCAGACCTTTGAAGGACAGGATCACATCCACCCACGTGGGGAGGCCAATCTGCCTCACTTGGTCTGTCAATTTAAGTGTTAATCTCTGCTTGTCACCCTTGCAGAAGCAGCAGAAATAATGCCAGATACCTCGGCCTCCTATGGCCCCGTCAAGCTGGCACATACAACTAACCACCACCTATGGTCTCTGCTGCAGCTATGCGATTCTGCCCCAGGGCCATGAAAGCAACCACGGGCAATGTGTGCATGAACGGGTATAGCTGTGTGCCAATAAAACTTTATTTACAAAGATGAGCAGTGGGCCAGATCTGAGCTCACCAGGCTACAGTTTGCCAAACCTGCGACATGTGCTGATAATGTATTTGCATAAAAGGATTGGGAAATTATAGTGGCAGCAGTGAATATATTTTGGGACTTTATATGCATTAATTAAGCACTCTTAACATTTTACCTTGCTTTTTAAACATCTGCAAATCTAAGGGGGAGAAAAAGGTTACTTAACTGACCTCACAAATGTGAGTCCTCTGCCTATCAGGGTGCCCGGGAGGGAGAAGGCCTGTGACCCATCCAGACCCTCAGCGAACTGCCCAAGGCAGGTGGGGCTTCAGCTAACACCTGTGTGGTGGTTGAGCAGGTGGGGAGGGAAGGGGTGTTCCAGGCACGGAACACAGCAGGGTAGCACCTCCAGGCTGGAGTGTGGGCTGCGCAGAGGACAGAGGAAACAGGGAGGGGATGTCGCTGGCAAATGTGAGCCCTGAGCCGGCCGTGACCACACCTGACATGCGACTGAGACCCACACCATGCCCATGGACAGAGTGTCACAGCAGAATGCCACAAAGAAATGTCTGAGTCACCAGAAAAATAACAATTGTCAACTTGTATAAACATAACAAAAACTATGTCAAAATAAGAAACAAAATCTGACAAACTCACAATCATTTAGGGAGTATCACAACAATCTCAATTAACAGACTATGCCAAAAAAATTACTGTTGGTAAAAACATAGGAACATAACACACAAGCTTAATTTAATGGATATATGTAGAAATTGTCCTGCAGTCATCAGAGAAGGCACTGATTCTAAAGGAAGCGTGCATTGAATTTTACCAAAGAAAGAAACTTTATAAGGCCTCTTCTACCTACACATTAGTAAAATACACTTGAACTTATTTTTAAAAAAAACAACTGGACACATCAGACGCGTTCTGAGAGCAGTTTGGGTTACAGAGCAAGCATCAACCAACTTCAAAGGCAGTGACTACAGGGCTGTGTTACTGAGACGTAATGAAATTGAGTGAGAAATGGGCAAGTTCTTTAAAGCTCACATATTCAGGAAATTTAAAAAAGAGCTCATGTCAAAGCATAAATCATATTGTAAGCAGAAGTCCCCACAACTAAACAACAGTAAAAACACCACAAGGCTGCAGCTAATGTGGTTCTCTGGAAATGTATAGAAATGGCAGATTTAAAATCAATAAATTAGGTGTCTGACCTGTTAGATTTGTTTATTAGAATCACCTTAAAGAAAATAAATATTCTATAGAAAAGTAAAAAGATAATAAACATACAATAGAAAGAACAAATAAAACAAATAAAAACAGAGTTGTAAAATAAACATAAATATCCAACTAGATGAAAGAAAAGCAACAATGGGAATGAGAAGAGAAGGTAATTGCGGAGCAGCGACGAGGGGAAGCCAGGACTGAGAGCTCTGAGCAACTGCTCTGTCATTTTAGTTATGAAATGTTTCTTATTATTGTCTGAAAAATATTATTTTTTCTATTAATAAGTTTGATCTGTTTTCATTTTATAAGGTACATATATAACTTTGATATTAAAATCTAGACAAGGACAACACGAGAAATAAAAATTAGACCCTACGGTGTCTGCATGTCTGAGTACAGTGCAAGAATTTATACAAAACACCAGCAACACCCTTTGAGCCAAGGCAGTGACACCTAGGAAGGTCAGACATGGAGGCCAGGGGTAGCCGTTATAAACACAGATGGACCCTGGTTAGCCATGCTCTCACTTACAAGTTCTCGACTTTCCAGCAGGGCACACTAGACACTGTACTTCTCGTACTCACATGACCATTCTTTTTTTACTTTTAGTACAGTATTCAATAAATTACACCAGACACCCAACACACAGGCCCTGTGTGAGATGGTTTTGCCCAACTGCTGGCTGATGTTTTAACACACCGTGCTGGGAATGCAACGGCCTCTGTGGGATTCCTCAGGAACCATCTCCGCCTTAGAACTCAGGGCCAAGGCCAGGTGCCCACCTGGTCTCCACACATGCTGCCCCTGTCTTGGTACGGGCAGCGCGGTGTCTGGATTTGTGTCTGGGGGCTCAGGGCTGGGAGGGCTCTAGGATCTGGTGAACCCAGTGGGGCCTCCCTGGTCCTCAGAGCAGAAAGACTCCCAGCCCCGAGGTAGAGCCAGGAAGTGTGGGGCAGGGGGCCAAGTGGCTCCCGACTGTCTCTGTGGTCACCTATGGCTACGGCTCTGAGGAGAGTCATGCTGACCCAAACGTGTTCCTCAGTCCTTCCCCGGGGAAGCAGCAGTTCATGGAGATTCTTCCTGGTTTCCTGTGATGGTGCTGACCGTGCTGGTGGACGAGGATCTGCGAGCTACCTGTCCTGACATCAGTGAACCTGAACGGCCATCCGTGGCCCTCATCTGGCCTTGGCCACCTCAGAATCACTGCAAACATTTTAAAGTCACCTCTGCTGGAACCCCCTGAGATCCAGAAGTAACTGATCCGGAGGAGAGGCCGCCCTGGGAGGGCGTTCCCAGGCCCGCAGAAAGGGGCTGGAGACTGCAATGCGGGCAGAAGCCGGCCACGGGGAGCACGACCTGGGAGAAGCCCTGCAGGCCGGGTACAAATATCCACATAAACGCCAACGCGCACAAACACAGTAAGTAGTGAGTTAAGAACAATCTGAAAGCTAATGGTCACAGAAACAGGACCAGGAAGGGGAAGAGTAAAGCTGGCTGGAAGTTCAATGTCACACAGGTCCTGGTCAGGTGGCAGAGAGGGGCAGGTGCTCCCAGCAGGAAGCCGTGACCCCGCACAGCATAAAAACCGGCCTCAAGACACAGAGAACAGCGCAGACCGTGTAGGGCAGAACTGAACGCTGCCTTGAAATCACGTTCCGGAAGAAAACTTAGCGACGCTAAATTCTAAAGTTGATTGGGAATTGTTTTCACTGGGAAATAATTTGGAATTAATTTGGCAGATCAAGAATATAAGTCTTCACGCATCCAGTGAAAAACACAAAATATAAAACCACATTACAGTCAAATGTCACTCTCACACATCAAACTATATATTGCACAAATGCGAAAAACTTCAGGAAAGAAACGACAAAGTTTGTGGTGTTTTGAGAGACTACAGGTAAACTGTATTTTTTTCCTTGTTAATCGTATTTTCTAATTTCTCAAAAAAACATGTATTCTATCATAAGGAAACAAGTTATTTTTAAAATGAGATTATGCAAATAATGCATCTGGTGTAATTTGTAACTATAAAATGAATTACATTTATAAAAATATAGCCGCATGGCAGAGGAAAGAGCAAACATATCATATATGATTGTAACTGAGGAAAGCGGGAACGCAGAACAAAGATATGATGGTCATGAACGTTTCTGTGCCAGAAAACGTGACATTAAAATATTTAAAACGTAAGCTCTCATAACGTAATTGTAGTATAAGATACTAATACACAACAAATACACAGCACTGAGATTTATCGGGGACACAAAGACACGTAGAGATTCAACAATATAAACAAATGTTATAATAGCCTCGCGCTGCTCAATTTAGAAAGTAGAATCTCAGGGCAGAAGGCTCTCTAAAAACACAAATTGTCAACACTGGTTCTGTAAAAAGGAAATGACCAGGAAGATTTGAATCCTTAACAAACCCACTGTTATTTCCTTCCTGAGCTCAGAACCAATTTAAAAAATAAATAAAACATGGAAGACAGGCAGACATCAATTCCGGC
The DNA here is from genome assembly GCA_963574655.1 of Perodicticus potto. Lineage (NCBI taxonomy): Eukaryota > Metazoa > Chordata > Mammalia > Primates > Lorisidae > Perodicticus > Perodicticus potto. The sequence continues at coordinate 481 of CAUYRH010075363.1, read as the reverse complement.
AACCGTCTCCATGCTGGTACCCCAGGCAGACGGGAGTACAGCAGTGGCCTCCAGGCCGGTACTCCATGCTGGGCAGCTAACTGCCAGGCCCTCCACCCCTGCCCATGGCTCGCCCTTGGGCATCCAGCTGATAGTGCTCTCACGGGGACTGTCACCTCACCCTCACCTGGAGGAGAGAGGGAAGGAGAAGGAACAGACCCCCAGGGCTTGGAGCCTAGCACCGGAGAAGTGGACGATTCTGTCCCCTCACCCCCAGGTATCTCCCTCCTCCACCACAGGGAACATGAGCAAAGGAGGGAGGCAAGGAGAATAGCCCGGTGCAAGGGGGGAGCTGTCCTCTCTCAGGCAGTTTGCATAGACCCATGACGAAAGATGTTGAGAGAGAAAAAAAATTCACCTCCAATTTTGATCCGTATTTAGAAGTTTTCTCCTAACCCTTCAAATATGTACCGCAGGTGTGATCCCGCCCTCTATCCTCACT